>JALPQI010020545.1:0-27586 GCA_025490895.1 Thaumatotibia leucotreta | reverse complement strand
GCTTAATCATGAGTCGCAAATTAGAATCGGAACTCCTTTTGCTCCTTTTCTGTATTTTCTTCTATTTTTAAATATTTGCTGACTCTCCGACGAAAGCCACCAGATCTTTTAATTTGTTTTACTGTCTCCATTGCATAAAGCCAGCTGATCTAGTAAAATTGCACTTATTTACACTATCTTTAAGCAAATAAACACTGGAACCACTATTTCACTAACATATTATTAGACTTACTGAAAGATATCTACAAAAGTAGTTTATGTAGACTTTAGTCTTTTTATAAACAAACATAAGAGTACCACTAGCTAATACGGAATATCTGTAGGAAGTTAAATCTTAACATTTACCATCTTATCTAATAAAATACTGGAAAATAGGTACCTTTAGGCTTTATTAACTATTTATAGAACAATATGTCCTAAGATAATCGTCATACCTAGAAATGTACTTAAAATACGTGTTCTATAGATCAAATCATCTAAAAAAAATCAAATATGAGAAAAGATACACTATAAGGATACTTTTTCTTCATAGAAACCATTTATAGAAAGCCCTTATCTAAAAATAAACTGCGAATAGACTATCAATAGATAAATTCGTTTTAAGCCTTCAGGCCCATGTTACTTGGGTTAAGTGATACTATTGCTGCATTCAATAAATATGACCAAATAATTTTGTGTGGAGATTTTAATATCAATTTATTGAATGTAGATAGTGCTAGAACTAGATCTCTGATGAAGTTTTTGTCCATGCATAAAATATATAACCACATTAAGGGAGCTACTCACTTTACCGATAATTGTTCCACTCTTATTGATCTTATTTGTACCGATGCTAGTGTCCATACTACTGAGATTGACCATGTAGTGGAATTAGGAGGTCACGCATTGGTATTTGTTGAATTATCCGTTAAATGCGTAAAGCCAAATCCTAAAACTGTTGTTAGCCGATCACTGGTAAAAATTGATCTTAACAAATTTAATAAGGATGTCGACCTTATTGATTGGGAATATATACACACGCTCACTAACCTTGAAGATAAAATACCTCTATTCAATGCTAATATGTTCCAATTGTTTGACTCTCATGCGCCGATTCGTAAGCATACCATCAGAGAATTGTCGAAACCCTGGTTAACTCCGAATATCCGGTACATGATGACCCTCCGTAATAATGCTCAAAAAAAATTCAGGCTCACCAAATCTGTCACAGACAAAGCAAATTATAAATCCTTGAAGCATTTGGTAAATACTAGTTTACACTTTGAACAGAAGGCATATTTTAATCAAAACATTAATATTAACCTTAATCATCCTAAAATTCTTTGGAAAAACCTAAAAGAAAACATACTGCCAAATTTAAAAAACGAAGTCGATATACCAAAGCAATTTGCTGATCCAACAGCTATGAATATTACTTTTCTAGACGTTCCGGGTAACAACGTAGCAAATTGCAATAGCTTAGCGTTTTTTGAAAGCAATCTTTACGGCTACGGAGATTGCTCTTTTCAACTATCCACTGTGAATGAGAGTGTCATTAGTAAAATTACTTCTTCAGACTAAGTCTAACGCAATAGGTTATGATGGTATTAATTTTGATATGGTATTGATGACGCTTCCACGTACTTTGGGCATCATCACCGATTTAATAAATTGTTCTATAACTTCTTCAATTGTACCTTTGATATGGAAAACAGCAGTCGTGCGTCCAATTCCAAAAAATAATGATCCTGTTAACCTAAAGGATTTTCGCCCCATAAGCATTTTACCTTATCTATCCAAAAAATTTTGGAAAACGTTGTATATGACCAAATCTCAAATTATTTGGAAAAAAACAACATTTTACCCGAAATGCAGTCGGGTTTTAGGGCGGGTCGGAGCACTAATACAGCGCTCTGTGATGTAGTAGACGAAGTCCTTGCTGCCCAAGATCTGGGCAAGGGAACTATATTGGTGTTGTTAGATTTCTCAAGAGCTTTCGACTGCATAAATGTTCCACTTCTCTTGTCAAAGATGCATTATTATAGTTTCGAATATCACACCATCAGATGGTTCCAGAGTTACTTCAGTCATCGGAAACAACTAATAAAAATAACTCAAAGTGACGGTAGCTCCGTTTCATCGGATCCAATATCTGTGACAAGGGGTGTACCGCAAGGTTCTATATTGGGTCCCTTACTATTAATTTTGTATAGTGCGGATATAGTCCAATGCATCAAACATTGTCAATACCATTTATATGCCGATGATTTGCAAATATATTTTTCATTCTTACCTAGTGATTCCGTTTCAGCAGTCGGTAAAATAAACTCCGATCTGAAACGAATATCAGAATGGGCCACAGACAATTGTTTGGTTCTAAACCCCTCAAAATCTAAATATATGATAATGGGGTCTGCGCACCAGATTGAAAACATATCATCCAGTAATCCTAAAATCGAAGTTAACGGAGAGAAAGTGACTCTAGTAAGTGAAGCAAGAAATCTTGGCCTTTTAATGGATAGTAACCTCCGCTTTGAAAATCACGTTACTGAAACTGTCCAGTACTGCATGTACAGACTGAAGGTGTTATATATATCGGGAACTCTAATGACAGCCGAGGTAAGAGGGGCAGGACTCCAGTTATCTGCCTCCTAGCTTCTCGTTACTCGCCACCAACAGCACCCAGAATCCCGTATCCACGCATCTACGCAGTAGTAGAAAACGAATGGAGAGTTCTAAGCTTGCGTCCATGCATAGATGCATACCCCATAGAAATAACTTCCTTCGTAAGAATGTAAACCCTTCACATAACAAGACAAGAGTGAATCGTTCTATGTCTAACACGGGAATGAATTGATGAACACTGCAGTAGTGACCTTTTATACTGTCAGGTCACCAGCCACCTGTTCATAGGTTGGTATCATCTACCTGCAAACCTGCATGGACCAAGCAAAGACCACTCCAAGCAAAACATTGCTTATCGTTTTCTAGATTTAGTAACTCATATCTCCGACACGGCCATACTGACAAGACAAGCGTCCTCGCTTGTATCTGAAACAAACACGTACATCAGTAATCTTTGTCACCACTCGGTTACTCCTGACCAAATTATTTGTCTACGTAAAATCAACTCAAGGAAAATAATTTTATTCTTTGCAACTGAATTTAGGATCACTTAAAGTCAATTCATTACCACCAATTTAAATGCAAGACCAGACAAGTACCACCTGGCTTTCATAGCCACCTTTTACGTAAAACATATGACGGCAAACTTTCGGAAGCAGGTCTCTCATTCGTGGCCTATTGGTTATCACATAACCACACTACGCGCATCCCCAAGGGATCGCCGAGTCAACCCTATGACTCTACGGTCTCTACAAGACCCGACCTCCGCCAGAGCTTATCGCGCACCGCGTACCCACGGACTACTCAAAGGTAGACACCGACTTCTAACGGGCTACGGCTACGATCAAGCCTCTGGTACGGTCGACCAACCGAACTGAGAACCTCATCCTTCATACCACAACAATCTTCATCTACTTCAATTGGTACTTGCCTTTCTAGCATTTTAATTAACAACAAAATGTTATCTGTATTCAATCATCATGAACTTCTATTTGTTAGACAATTTTGATAGTGCCACCAGCTCAGTTTTAGTTACCAGTAAAATCAAAATTAAGGAACCCAAGTCACGTTTATGTCCATCGTAAACTCACATTGTGACATAGTCACTTCATCCCGTTTAACAACAATAACTTTTTTTTTTGTGGCATTACCAAAATGATAAGTCAAAATGATCTCAATTAATGAATGATTCAAATGAGTCAACCTCTCGACTCAAACAAAAACGTAAATTACTCAACCAGGTTACACCATAACCACCAGATTTCATTTTTGTCCATCGGATTGTTAGGATCCAATAACCTATCAGAAGTTAGAACCATCTCAGCCGCGTAAGTGCTACTCCTCGCAAAGAGTATACTGCACATAAAAAACAGTCCTCGTGCACCTTTTACATGCTTCGGAACTTCCGATGCGATTATTAGATCACGCTCAATCCCTCGGACTTGCTCTCGGTCCATTGAAAGCTCACATGAGTGATGATTTGAATTCATTAAATTTAAAAATTATTTAGGTACTCGTTTAATCAACCCAGGGAATTAAAATCAACTTCATTAACATTCGAATAGACTAGTCAGTCTATGTACTTACTACTTTACTAGCCAGTAACAGACATAGTTCTACAATAGTCAAATGAACCACTTCCACAAACCAACAAATGGGTTACAGTACTCTAAAGTTGGTCTACCTCCATCCGGTAACCAAAACCACAGTTGCTTCCATCCAGCAACAACAAAATTGGTCTACCTCCATCCGGTAACCAAACCAAAAACACATCGACCGATTACACCATCAAACCAAACGCATGCCACCCACAATCGTGGCCGCACGGAGACGGAAAAATAGATCCGATTTTACACCTACGATTACGAATGATAAAATGGTGTATGCAGTCTGAGAAAAGGTAACCAAACTGAATGTAAAATGTTTCATTCTACGATTGCAAACTAAATGACTAATTCCAATAATTATAATCCACAACTTTAATTAAACTAAAGTAGTCAAATTGAAACTATGGACAGCCCACATAATGAGAAATGACTATCACCACCATCATCATCATGACCACTAACATGATCATCACCATAACCACCATCATGATCATCACCACGATCACTACAATGATCACCATCATGACCATTATCATGACCACCATCATGACCATCATCATGACCACCATCATGACCACCATCATGACCACCATCATGACCACAATCATGACCACCATCATGACCATCATCATGACCACCATCATGACCACCATCATGACCATCATCATGACCACCATCATGACCGTCATCATGACCACCATCACGACCACCATCATGACCATCATCATAACCACCATCATGACCATCATCATCACCCTACAGAAATTATTATAACCGATCTCAATGCGTTTAATAAAACTTGTTTATTTTAAACTTGCGTAACTGTAACATTGATGTCTAATTTAGTTTCAATTTTGCATTTCTTCCTCCAATTTTTTTTTCAACTCTATAGAATCGAAAGGGAATAAACCCTCGATGCGATGGCTACAACAACATTAGTTTCACCAATTAGCTCAGACCTCAAATAGCCCAACAAAAATGTGAACTGCTCAGCGGATTAACAACGTGTCCACACCACGTGCTGCACCACGTGTTCACGGTAGGCAGTAGCGACACCTGCTACGCCACCGGGCATGACATCAACAACTTGCAGGCCGGCAGCTCGTTCTGACTCACCATGTTGAACTGTAATCATCAAATTGTACGATATCATTTTTATCACAAAAACAAAGTAAAGTCAAAGCCGACTGATTTCCTTTTTTTTTCAAGTAGACTAGCAATAAGCAGTTTTGAACAGATGTTGAGATAATTGGAATGCTAGACCTAATCATAACACTAAGTACCTAAAGTTTGAGGTTAGACACTGACCTCATCTTATACTCGACATCAAAATAAGATTGTGCTTCACTTTACTATAATCAAATTAATCTCGCAAATAATAACACGTATTAAGAACACAAAAACTTAACGTTACAAACAGAAATGTCAACCGTTAGTTCTTTAAAGTACTGCTTCTAATTTTTCATTAAAACAATTGGAAAGAAACCTGTCCTTTAATTTCCGTTGCTCCAAAATAACCATAGAGTTGGCGTCTTCAATTCTTAATTTCTTGGACATAGGTATCGCAATAAATTGCGCTCGTTTCATCGTCACAGCATATTCACCATGGATGAAACTGTAGACTACTATGACAGTGAGCTTGTTGATCTTGAAGTTGAACATCTGTAACGGTAATTTCACACGCATAGAAAACTTTTAACACAAGGCATGGATTGAAAATGTTTATCACTATCACAAATTAATTTTTGGTAGACTCGAAAACAAAACAAAACAAAGGGCTACCTGCCCATATTTTGGTACTGCTAGTATTTCACAACTAAGTAAGTAATAAGTATGGGTCATGATATACTTTGAAATCACTAGAATTACTGTTTTTATTTCTTTTTTTTTTTCAATAGGGTAGGATACCTACCCACACGTTTTCTTACAACAGTAATCACAAAAAAGAACAAAGCAGTTTTCTAAATCACGACTCAAATCAAACTTAACTGCAAACATAGTGAACAATCATTACCTTACCAACTGTTGTCGATTTTAAACCTTACCGTTTACATGTGATACAATACCAGTACTCACTGTTACGTGAGCCTTGAGTCTTCATCCCACTTGCTGATATCGGGAACTCTAATGACAGCCGAGGTAAGAGGGGCAGGACTCCAGTTATCTGCCTCCTAGCTTCTCGTTACTCGCCACCAACAGCACCCAGAATCCCGTATCCACGCATCTACGCAGTAGTAGAAAACGAATGGAGAGTTCTAAGCTTGCGTCCATGCATAGATGCATACCCCATAGAAATAACTTCCTTCGTAAGAATGTAAACCCTTCACATAACAAGACAAGAGTGAATCGTTCTATGTCTAACACGGGAATGAATTGATGAACACTGCAGTAGTGACCTTTTATACTGTCAGGTCACCAGCCACCTGTTCATAGGTTGGTATCATCTACCTGCAAACCTGCATGGACCAAGCAAAGACCACTCCAAGCAAAACATTGCTTATCGTTTTCTAGATTTAGTAACTCATATCTCCGACATATAATATACGTGATTTTCTAAGCGTGGAGCTGCGAGTTAGACTATGCGAGGCCCTTATCATGTCCAAATTAAATTACTGCATTACTGTTTATGGTCCTTGCCTCTTGGCTCGCTCGCAGCGCTGCATTCAAAGGGTCCAAAACGCTTGTGCTAGATTCTGCTACAAGATTCCTCCACGGTCTCATGTAACACCATTTATAAATGATGGAAATACACTTAAAATGCTATCACGTCAGAAACTAATGTTGGCCTGCCTGCTTTTTGATACAATATACACACACACACCAAACTGTTTATACAAAAAACTTGTTTGGGCAACGAACAGGAGTTGTCATTCGGTGAGAGTCCCGCGTCATCAGATGCTGCAGTCTCACAGATACCGTGCTGCTGCATTTCGAGGGAGTTTTAGGTACCAAGCTACTAAATGTTGGAACGATATACCTCCTCCAATACGAACATTAAACAGAAAACCTCATTTCAAATTAAAATTACGCCAGCATTTATTAGAAATTCAAAAAAAAAGTACCTAAACACTCCAGTATCTATCAGTCATTCGCATATATATATACAGTGTGTTAACATGAGGCAGGCTTTTATTTGAACCGAGGATTGAGATGCAGATTCTTAGCCAAACCATGTGCATTATTTGTTTAAAAATCCTAGTTTTAGAAGTAATTATCTTTCTAAGAAAAGTTAATTGAGAAGCAATGTACTTCAAAATAAATCGTTAATTGGCACTTGACAATGACAGATCGCAGCCACTCGCAACGTTTGACAACTAAGCAGTACACGCGTTACATTGATCGTTCGAACGAAATAAAAATAATTGTTCAGTTAATTTAAATATTTGTCAACTCTTAATACTTGAAAACGATTGCCAGTACTGCGTATTATTACCCATTTTCGTAAAAGCCTGGGTCATGGTAACACGCTGTATATGTATATATATATTTCTTCCTCTTTATTCGCTCCAAATACGATTATCTACTTGTTCAGTTAAATAGTAACTTTCTATCAGTTTTAGACAATCACACATACATATCTATTTCTTATCTTATTAACCACTCAATACAATAATAATACACATACACACTTACTTATAATTATAAACATAGCACAATAACTCATTTTACACAATCTTTCCTTTTTCTATTTATGTACAATTTTCAACACGTTTATTTATATTTCTGCATTAGTACGGATGGATATACATAGACTTGCGCTGCACTAGTCGTCTTTGCACTAGTGTAGATTTAGTGGTTCTGACGGAAGATCAGCGCTGTGGACTCTCGAGTCTACAGCACGTATGCTGAGTCAGCGCCAATTCTATACCACGACACATGACTCTTGCGCAAATAAACTATAGGTTAACTTAATTCATAAGTTTTAATGTTATGTATTTATTTTGTTTAGTTTTTGTTTTCCTTTTTTATGTTTGTATCACTGCGAATGTAAGTTGTGGTTTGAATAAAGTTTTTATCTATCTATCTATCTAAGTTGGTGTAATTCTTATCTAAAATTTAATTTAGTTTTTCTCATCTTTCAGTATGCACGTTAATATTAATATGAATATCTCGTGCCTTATCCATTTCCCTTGTGTCTTTGTTAATGTGTAGTCTGCGAATGACGCGTTTAAAATGCATCTTTTTGCTTTGTCAGTGTATGCGTCTGTGCAAGAAATATCTAGGTAGAGGTTCTAGTTCCTGGCCTTCGTAGTTTACAAATATATTCACTATGTAGGTATAGTTGTTTACACATAAACAAATAGTTTCCGATGCTAAAAGTTTGGTAACTACAGTCGCGGTCAATAGTACGGGTCAGGTGTAATTTTTCATAGAAAATACTGTAAGCGGGCTGATTTCAAAGAGAGTTTTCAAATAATTTACCTACAGGATAGGTAGAATCCTATTATCATCGTCTGGTCTCCCAATTTCACCACATTGACAAGTGCTACAATTGTAAATTAACTCTTTCTCCAATCGAGGACATCTATAGGCTACAGTTACCGCTTACCATCGGAAGGGCCGTGCAATTGTTTGCCACCAATATAAAATGTAGTGCAGGAACTTAAATAAATTAGCAGTAAATAACTACTTTTTTGCAAAGCAAAATTACAATTGTCACAAAAAACACGACAATTGTAGCGAAATTCCGACATAATAATTATGCCGAACCTCATGTCAAGATTTAATGAAAACTGTACTGTACTTATCGTGTAAGGCCTGTGATATCAGTAACAGTGATATTTTACAATTGTCACACTTGTAAAATAATATTATATTGTAATTTTCCTGAATTAATCGTACAATAAAAATAATAGTCGCTACATTCATTTGTTCATGCAAAATTTTAGTGTTAAAAAAACCGCCTAAAATGTATGAAAAAAGGAGCTTTTTAATCATGACTTGCTATTTTTATATCCACGGAGCTATCTGACGATGAAATTGCTTCCATCTTTTTTGGATTCTATGAAAAAAAAAAACAGGTAAAATCCAATACAATCGGACATTAAATTGGATAAAAAACAACATTTTAAGAATCTATTTGAAATCAGCATACTGTAGTATTTTCTATGAAATTTTATTTCAAATAACCGACCAGTAGGTAGTTTTTGACCGAGAGCCTATTTAAATCAACATGTTTGGTTTGGTTTTGACTTTTAGAGACACGTTACAGATTAGATTTAGGTGGAAATAAACTAAGAAAATAATGTTTATTCAACGACCATGTAATGTTACTAACTACGTAATACAATTACTTAGGTAGGTAGGTAAATCATAGATTTAAGAAAGGATCAAAATCAGATAATGGTGTCCGAATCGTTTTAATGTTCAAAGCATTTTTTTACAAAATAACTCTGGCCTTCGTTAAAATCCTAACGTACTTACTCAGCTGCTATCCTTTCTTGTAAATCGATTTACTTTAAACGCATTACCTAAAGAGCACTCCAAATAAAAGGTAGATACGGAGTAGAAATCAAAATAAAATTGTCCCCGGGTATAACGGGCAACCTCTGGCATGAATTCGCTGTCACAATTTTTTTGCTGTAAAATGCGAGAGGAACTAATAAACATACAATATTCAAAGGACGAGAAACGTTTCCTTAAATCAGAGATAATTTTATTTGCTAAGCTTCTCTGAAATCGGCGTATTCATATATATTCGCTATTAATATGCTACATTAATGAGTCATATGAATGAATATAAATTATTCTAAGCCAAAACTACACTAATCGAACTATATGTGTATGAAAATAGGATTTTTTGTCGCCTTACCCTATCAAATAGTGGCTTTGGCTACCTTGGCGGTAAATTCTGTTTTCAAACTTGAATCCAGAGGTCCTGAGTCGCGGGTTCAAAATCCGGCTCGTACAAGTTTCTTGAAACTTGTGAACGAAATATCAGTTGATATTTGAGGATATTAATCTTAAATGTAGAGATTGTAAAGCTTGCAATGAAAGAATGAAATTTGGATTATGGAGACTCTACTTACTGTTAAAGTAGATAGAGGCAGTTTAATGCGTGCATGTGATGGAGCATGACTAGTGAAATGAAAACCTAGTTTTATTTAGTAGTAAGTCTGGCAGCAAAATTATCTATTTTAAGACAAACTAGTTTTTAATATCATGTCCGTGGTAAATAATAATCTGGACGACTGAAGTCGTCAGACAAGTCCTATGCGTTGTATCAATTCTCTAGAAAAAATGGTATTATTTTAAGAGACTAAAAAAGGAAGTTTTTAATAATTATATTTAGTTCTAAATCAAATATACAAATTCCGTAGGTATCCGCTTACAGTACAAATGGAATGTGACGAAATACCAATAAAACCCTCGTTTTTAGGGACAGTTCGTTCCACGCCTTTGTTCTCGAATGGATATTTTACGCATGAAACTATATTAAAAAGGTGTTGATTGTATGTTGTATTATACAGGTACTTCGTTGCTCTGGAGTTTTCACATGCACTTAACATGTACGGCAAATGATAATGAATATAATGATTTCTACAACATTCGAACATTACGTACTTACCTACAGTGAGCAAAAATGTGGTCTACCATTTTCAGAGTCTATTTAGTAGTAATAAAGTCGAAAAGTAGACAACATTTTTGTTGCCTGTACCATATTTCCGTGACCATATTATACGTTTAATGTGGCAATTTGTAGATAACTATATATATGCCTTTACATATACATCACCAATAAAATCATTATGTATATATATTTTTTCGGGACCTCGGAAACGTCTAAATTCTTTAGTAGATATAAGTAGGTCCATTCCTAGAATTTGTATGCCGGTTGTCGGGTGCCATGACCTTTTCTGATAATATTAGTGAGCTTTTATAGTTTTTACAAATATTTGGCACAAGTTGGTGTTGCATTTTGGTGTTAGTTTCTGAATATGGTCCCTGAGGTTTATTTCCCCTTAAGTTTCAAGTAGACTGCATGTAACGAGACACGTGGCATTTTGTCGATGAGACAAAGGCGATTTTGCCGTTAAGCACGTATTTATACTCTGTCGAACGAGCTATTAGTCTGTAGAAAAAGGTGACAAATTCAAATTATCTATAGACAACCAACTTTTACCACCTAATTTTTTTTTTAATTTTTGCCGCCTTTTTATACTGACAAGCTGGTTGGACAGAGTACAGTAGTAATGCACTTTTTTATATTTATTGTTACAGCATAGTATACAATCTATACTCTGCCTAAATATCTTTTGTCAGTAGGAAGATGCGACAAATTTTTAAAAATGTAGCCGAGAAGAGTGGGTTGTCGGGTAGTTCTATGCGATTATTCTGTCGCACCAATCAAGTCATTACCATTCCCAAATTACGCAGTTCGTCGATATGAACTGCGTAAAAATAGTGGAGTCATTTTCGGTTATCTTGTAGCAGACGCATGTTTGTCTACTATTCTGGCATAATAGTCTCGTTTGCTTTTATAAAACGGAAAATAAAGTGTTGATGGTAATGAACAATAAAAGCGCGTAAAAAAATCGCATAGAAACACCTGTCCATTAGGGTGGTCCACGTTTGTATGGAAAAAAAATAAATATATTTTTTTTATTGGGGCACCCTCTTATTTTGTAACAGCTATTATTACGTTGATAAAATATACCAAGTTTCGTAATTTTATCTCAACTCCAAAGCGGTGCTCAATGCCTTTGAAAAATATGATATTTTATGAAACCCAAAATAAATAAATATTTTATATTTATGATTTTTATGCCAGTAATTGCTTTAATACTGTTCAAAACGGGATTTAAAAGTCATGTAGGTAAAAAATACATTTTATTTTTATTTTTAATAAATTATTGATTCGGTTGACTTTTTGGCGAAGATTCAAATAAGCTTAAAAAATAGAAAGAAAAATTAACTTCTACTATGTTACTTAAAAATCCTATGTTTAAACAGTCTAGAAGCAATAACTAAAATAAAAAGTTAAGAAACAGTAATTTAATTTTTTCACATTCTATACAATATAAAAAAACATCAAAAGCGTTGAGCACCACTTTATAGTTTAAATAAAATTATGAAACTTGGTATAACTTATCAACTTAACAGATGTAACAAAATAAGGGGGTGCCCCATGGGGAAAAAAATAAATGTTTTTTTGGACCACCCTACTGTCCATAGAAAGTTTGAATTTGCCGCCTTTTTCTACTAACTTGCTGGTTTAAAAGACAAATTTTACATGGATATAAAAAAAAACCAAAATGACCGGACTGTTATATTTGTTTAATATAGTTTTAACTTTGATGAAATGGTATTTTATTTATACGAGTAGTTATACAATTACGAGATCTTATGAGGTAGTAGGTATCCACAAAACAAGTAAGCTAAGCTTCGGACTATTTAAGTCGATGTCAGTTTTGTCAGCCTCCGTAGCCTAGTTGGTAGTGACTCTGCCTACGAAGCTGGAGGTTCCGGGTTCGAATCCCGGCGATGACATTATTTGTGTATTTATTTATCTCAAATATTCGTTCCTTGGTCATGGCTGTCTATGTATTTAAGTATGTATATGTATCTATCTATTATATATATCGTCGCCTGGTACCCACATCACAAGCCTTATGAGCTTACCGTGGGACTAGGTTGATTTGTGTAAGATGTCCCAAGATATTTATTTATTTATTTTATTTATGTCAGTAAAATTTTCCCATGGTATTAATATATTCGTATTTATTTATCCTTGTGTCCTCAGACTTCATAATCTATGTATTTCGGTCGCCCCGAGATCATAAGTTGACAAGTGGACTTTTTTGAACTCCGGCAAAGCATAATTAAGATTGATATATAGCGAAACCTCAAGCTTAAAAGTTTGTAAACGTTTGATTTTTATTGTGTACAAAGTAGCCCGAGTTGTTTTCCCGATCTTGTTTCCATAATATAGAGTTAGAGAGATTTCGGGATAGTTGGCGGAGTTGGCTAATAGCTAATTAATCATGAAATCAGGGACCGGAACCGGTATTTTACAAAAACCTCGGAATAGACCAATATTTTGAAATGTTTTATACACTTTATGTACTTTTCAATATTTTATGTAGGTACCTAATTTACAATTTCAAATTTTGAAATTACCTACTCCATTAACTTACAAATTTATATACCGAAGAACGAAAAAGAACGAAGAAAAGAGCCGTTCTTTTTGTATGGAGACAATAACACATGGTTCCAGTCCCTGCATTTATATTTTTATAAACTATCAACAATTAGATTAATCAAATAATATAAAAAAAAAACTATATTTTCTTTGGTTATCGCAATCCTTATTTATGAAATGAAACTATTTAACACTTTCGCTGACAGTGAAAGAGTTAAGCTGCGTTAACCATACTAGCACCGTGCCTGTCGACGTAGTGTCACCGAAAGAGTTAAGGTGTTAGAAACTTCGGAATGTGGTTGAATTTAATTAATATTTACGATAAAGTTCGTATACCGTTCGTCAGTAGAAAAAAAACCGGCCAAGTGCGAGTTGGACTCGCGCGCGAAGGGTTCCGTACCATTATCAATTTATTATTTAAAAAATACAGTTAAATCAACCTACCTCAAAAACTATAGGAGATAATTTAATCAAACCAAAAATCTTTGATAGAGTTTATTAATGTGCATAACATATAATTTTTTTAGAATTTTATATCGCGTCATTTAAAAAATAGAGGGGGGAGGGACACATTTTTCAGACTTTGAGAGCTGATATCTCGAAAACGATTTGCTTAAATAAAAATTAGATTAATAAACCTTGATATGATTTTCAAAGACCTTTCTATTAATACCCCACATGCTTATAAACAAGTAAAAATTTTTTTCTATCCCTCAGTTACATGTATGGAGGGCTCCCACCCCAATGGTTTTTTTACAATTTAGTATCATAATCCTGTAGCGGTTTATACAACACATATCCTTGCCAAATTTCGTTACTGTAGCATTTATAGTTTCCGAGTAAATCGGCTGTGACAGAGGGACAGACGGACAGACGGACAGACGGACATGACGAATCTATAAGGGTTCCGTTTTTGTCATTTTGGCTACGGAACCTTAAAAACAAATGTAATCAAATATGGCTGACTTTCCATAGCATTTGACGTATTTGACACATATATATCGGGTAACAAGTTCGCAGATATATTTTTACGTTGATGCTAGTTAATAAATATTTAACTAAAAATGTATGTGTACTCAAGCGTTAATGTTTCAAATTGGCGATAAGGCACTGGTTTCACCGCGAGCTACTAAGCTATGAATAAGCCTACGAACAAATAAAACATGGAAGCCGCACGCCATATTAAATTGCCTTTCAAAAACGGTCCTGAATTTTAGTTGACAAGTATCACCCCCTCTTCAATGCATCCCGGTAATGAATGTCAATATCGGCCTATAAAAACTTAAACCGCCATTTTAAAAAAGTTGTGATTGGTCCATCAAAGTTTTGATTCCCTGTATTCTATAAACATTTGTCAAAAATGTTGCGCCGAGATATGCGCGGTATTAAGAAAAGCGTTATGTCCTGCCCATCTTGGCACAATTGAACAATTGGTTTTAGGGGCATTTTTGAGCTGGCGTTAGACGTCCATGTTATATATGGTCGCAGGAATAAGCTATGAATAGCGGCCATAAATACGAACAAACGACACTCCTAGACACTATCAGCTATCACCGCCGGGCGAGTATCGCCGTGTCTGTTTTTTTACACGGGAGTGCGTATCTTTTGTACGTGTTTATAGCCCATAGTTCATAGCTTAGTAGCTCGCGGTGAGACCAGTGCCTTATCGCCAATTTGAAACCTTAACGCTGGAGTACACATACATTTGTAGTTAAAATTATTTATATTTAGTAACTATTATCAACGTAAAAATATATTATCTGAGAACTTGTTTCACGATATGTATGTGTCAAAAACGAAAAGTCAGCCATATTTGATTCACTTGTTTTTGTTTTCTACTGACGAATAGTATACCTACTAAACAAGTGAATGTGCATTGTGCAAAGTGCTATTGAAGATTTCGTAACAAGCAATTCGCTGAAACCAAAGCGATTTGAAGGGGGTTGCATTCACATAAAATTTTTTTGCTCATATTTTCAAAACCTGAATATGCCCCATAGTTATTTTTAATTTTTCATCCCCTTTATCAACTAGTTTAAACGTAACTTCGAAATTCATGATAACTATGTGTATTTGAAGATCAGCTTATATTGGATATCATGCAAACCCTACATCTCCAATCAAATAACAGTTAGCCGTACTAAGAGCCATCGCGTTATTAACGCGGTTTAACTTTCTATCCTGCTCGCTCGCACCAGTCACACCTATACGCGAGTACGAGCGGGTTGGAAAGAAAGTAAGTCCGTGCTTACTTTTGACAACAATTGACAATGTTTCAAAATTATCGATGTCCCTAAATCGAATACCATTTCGAGATAATAGATCACGTAGATCACAAAAATAATTTTTTTTTCGCATGGTTTTTGTTAAAAAATCTTAAAAATAGTTTGAAGGGAAAGTGACGTCACATAGCTGATTCAGAGCTGCCACTATAACCAAAAAGTCGTATGAAACATCACTTGTGACGTAATTTAGCTGATTTTTGACGTTTGTAACTTACGCTCTTTCTGCTTGAAGTAGTAATAAAAAGGGGTTTTCGCACTAAAATAGCAATTTTTTTGAAAAATAAAAAATACGCGGATCTTTTAATATTGAGTTCTTTCAACACAGACAATAAAAACTAGCACCCACTAAAAATATAAAATGTTATAAATTTATATTAAAATATTGGTGACAGCTGATGGTAAGCATACAGGAGTAAAGGTTGTTTGGAGTTTGGAACCGGACGAATGATTGGTATTACTTGCTTTGTTTCTCTCCTATTCGTTACTCTCGTTTCTAGTACTCTATTTACCAATTGTTTTTACGTTTTTTCTCAACTCCAGTGACTGAAGTCAGATTTTAGATTCATAAATTGACGGCCTTTGGAGTATTGATGTAGATTATGAAAAAAGAAGTACAGGATACATATTTTAGAAGTACTTATGCTTATTAATCTATTATTATAAATACGGGCAAATATCTTCACGGGGTTTAGTATGGGACAACTTTAACCTTTTATATAGAATTACAGCCTAAAAATATTGACAGGTAATTTCAAACGCGGATGACATACCTAACTACCGTAATCAAAAATTACGATTGGGCACAAGTCTAATTACAAAAAACCTAATAATTAATTAGCCGTGTGGTGACGGCAATAAGAATACATTTGTCACCACCTCAACTCCTCCTGCGGGTGTCGTAAGAGTCGACTAAGGGATTGAAGTGTCACTGACCATTATTTGATAAAAGATTGATGATGGGCAGCAGCGTCATCATAGTGGACACATTACTGCGATCGCCAATCCGCTTGCCCAGCGTGGCGATTGTGGGTATTTTCCTCCTAATGCGTTTATACGCATAGTTAATAGGAGAGGCCTACGTCCAGCAGTGGACTATCATTGGCTGATGATGGATGGATGGGATAATTAATTTATCGCCTGTATTCGATTTAGGTTTGCTTATTTTTTTGTTTTCTACTGATGAAAGGAATGCGTACAGTCAGCTGCAGAAAAAAGTAGACCTACTTTTCTCTGCAGCTGACTACATATACTTACCTATTCCTTTCATTATATACCTAGAAATTATTAAATATTATTTCAACACTAGTATTTCGCAACAGATCCCAAACTGTACCAAATATCATTTTTTAGCATGTTGGTTGTGGTCGTTGTTTGTATTGTTAATATTTTTTCCTGCCTCCGGCCGGCAAATAGCGCTTTGCCGGCCGCTGCGCTAAACTAAGTTGCCGCCTGCCGGTTCCGTTGAGCATAAAAATAATTTTCCTAACTAGTGTGCAAAAATGAACTTTGCGCACGCTTCGCCCGCGGTAATTTCTCTTTTTGACGCACTAGTTATGAAAAAAATCGTTTCACTCCGGCACCAACTTTCCCCCTCGCCGAAAAAAAGTTTTCCCGCACTAGTTAGGAAATGTACTAATACACACCTACCTGGGCCGTTAAATGGGAAAACCTCGGATCACATGTTTGTCGGCCTCGGCTTCGTCTCGGCCTACAATTACACGTCATAGACATTTCCCACTTAAACGGCCTTGACATGTAATCTACTATTAAAATATTAACAAATTCCTCCAAACTTTTTCCGTACTCTGTGAAATACTAAAGCCGAATCGAGAAGCCCTCGGCAAGTCAATTCCGAGCGTAGCGGCGAAACGAATTTGTAATCAATGTGAAAAACAAAAGTTACCTCAGTAGCCATACCATGAGCTGGCGCGGCGTTCTTAACGCACATTTACGTTCTATCCAGCTCGCTCTCGCCAATATGCGAGTACGAGCGGGATGGATAAAACGTAAATGCGCTTTAATAACGTAGAGGCAGCTTATGGTTATTTAGGCATACTGGACCTGCCGTATCGGTCCGATTGGACCGACAGGGGATTAGATGGAACTTGATGGCAGTCGATTATTGGCTTTCAATATTTGATAGGATTTTAAAGCTACGTACTCTGATAGCCTAACATTAATGGCCTCATTTGTTAATGTTTTATTTTATTTAGTATTTTATATTTAATGACTGTTCAATACTAATACTGAGTTGCAGGAACCTATCTACAATGGTGCACAACTGCACATAGTGCATTAAAACGAATAAAAATCTCTTAAAAGAAATAATCTACTTTGGATGTAATTTAGCTTTTCAACTATTTTATTTTAATTTTATATTCGTTCCTTTTTAGGATTCCGTATGTAACCCTTTTACGGTTTCGCCAAGTCCGTCTGTCTGCTTGTAGCGTAGCTCATTAACTTTTCTCCTCACTATAGCAAGGAAACTCAAAAAAGTTAAATAAACCTAGTTAATATAGAATGATTCATTTAAGAGTATTTTACGTTTTGTTACTTTCATCATCATCATCTCAGCCATAAGACGTCCACTGCTGAATATTGGCCTCACCTCTGGACCTTCACATGTACCGGTTAGATGCGACCTGCATTTAGCGTGTCCCGGCGACCTTCATAAGGTCGTCTGTCCATCTTGTGGGCGGACGTCCTACGCTGCGTTTGCCTAGCCGTGGTCTTCACTAATCACTCGAGCACTTTTCGACCCCATCGACCATCTGCTCTGCGTGCAATGTGGCTTGCTCATTGCTACTTCAGCTTGCTTATCCGTGTTACTTTACTCACTAGTTATTAAAATGTGTTTTACCCCATCGTATTAATGAATAAACGAGCGGTTTACGAGCCAGTGAAGGGAAAATTATGTTTCGATTCTACCCATAACTGGGAAAACCGGGAGCTGAAAATGGGGTCAAAAGTCCTGAGAGAAAATAATGAGTTCTACAACTTCTAGTACTACTCCAGTAATATAGATGCGGGAGGAGGGACGAGGCTAATTTAAAACGTGTATTTTCATCAAAGAACAACACCTCCACGGAATATAATGTTCTCTAAACACCTCCATGCGTATGAATTCATTTAAATTAAGGGCAGTATTCTCTAATCCCAATTTCGTGACCGGTCAATTAATAAATTAAACGAATTGCTTTTCTTTGTAGTTATAATTAAAATTCCCACTTCCTGTGGCAATGAGAATACAAAAATGGAACTAAACAATGCAGTGCTAATGGATAGGGATTGCTTTTTCGTTTCGCGTTTTATTTATTTATGTTTATATTCTGTTTTGTTTTTTAATGTGCTGGTTATTTTGTGCCGGTAAAAGTAATTACTTTTTTTCTTGTCTTTAAATATGAAAATCAATAAATTTAAAAAGTAGTCTGGCAGGGTAGGTAAAACTGCAGCACAGGAAAAGGGAATAACTAATTAGACCAATTTTATTTAAGTTGCTAAATATACAGGGTGGCTAAAAAATATGTACCAGTGGCGCTCGCTCGGAAGGGCTTCCACTTAGTTTTTGGTCACCTTGTATACATTTCATGTTTTAATCTTAGTATATGTGAATTATTTTTGTAATATCACATTCATAATTGTTTTAATTAAAATGGAAATCCGATATAAAGAAGAGAAGCCAAGATCGGTCATTTCGCCATTTTCATTTTACGCTATTTACATTCGATTTCAATTTGTGTTCTTTCGTTGTCCATTAAAATTATGGTATGTTAATTGATTACAAAACACACACCAATAAATCTTGCCTCTTTTAATGGCATTTGCATGAATACAAGTAAGTGTGTAATAGTATTATTATTAACTCTCAAACAACTTTAAACTGAACAAGAATTGGAAAATTAGTTTACAAGTGAACAAAAGCATTATTAATAGAAAATGCGACCTAAAGCTATCTAATTAAAATCTCGTTATGTTTGAGAGCCGTACCATGAGATTAACTTCCAAGAACCTCGATACTTAATCCTCTTTAGAAATAAAATCTATCTGACATAGTTAAGAGATCTTCAATAAATACTAAACTAGAGCCGTACTATGAGTCGGTAAGTAAGTAAATAAATATCTTGGGACATCTTACACAAATCAAACTAGTGCCACGGTAAGCTCAATTAAGGCTTGTGATGTGGGTACCAGGTGACGATATATATAATAAAGGATATATATAGATACTTAAATACATATACAGCCATCACCAAGGAACAAATATTTGTGATAAATACACAAATAATGAACCTCCAGCTGTGTCAGGGTCACTGTCACTACCAACTAGGATACGGAGGCTGACAAGGGCGACAAGAGAGGCGGACAAGTTAGGTTTACGTTAGCGTTCTACTCGATACGGAAAGCAGTCTATCACGTTCGCACTTATGTATTGGAGCGAGTGTGATGGCCTGCTTTACATTTCGAGTAAACGCTAATGTAAACATCACATCACATCATCAGCCTATAAACAGTCCACTGCTGGACAAAGGCCTTTCCCATAACCTAAGCACTTGGACGCGGTAGGAGCCGAATGCCCATATTCGCCACGCTGGGCAAACGGGTTGGCGATCGCAGTGTGTCCACTCCACTACGAAAATGCCCATCATCAATCTTCAATAAATAAATGGTCAATGACACTTCAAATCCCTCAGTCGACTCTTACGACACTCATATCAGCCTCTGTAGCCTAGTCGGTAGAGACCCTGCCTACGAAGCTGGAGGTTCCGGTTTCCAATCCTGGCGAGGGCATTATTTGTGTATTTATTTATCACAAATGTTTGTTCCTTGGTCATGGTTGTCTATGTATTTAAGTATCTGTATGTGTCTATTATATGTATATATAGTCGCCTGGTACCCACATCACAAGCCTTAATTGAGCTTACCGTGGGACTAGATCGATTTTGTGTAAGATGTCCCTGATATTTATTATTTGTATCTCCTTCGTTTCACGGGCTATTACGTCCCGGATTTTTGAAAGGCTTGCGGCATATTTATTATTATTGTTATTTATAATAATGTAAACGTTACTCGCCAACTCGTGGTAAGCACACTGCCGCGGAGTTCAAGCAATATCGTGATTCGATTGAAGTCGATTCCATCATAAAACTTTATCTGAAAGTGCTGAAAGGGTCATTCGGTGATAGATTTTGCTGTCTTTGTTACGTAATGTTAATCGATGTTGGAAGCTACGAGTATTAGTTAACCTTTTTACACGACTAGATTTTATTATCGGCAATGGGATATTTACATAATGATCTAAGTTAAGATGAAACGGTTTTCAGAATGGGGCAAGACAAAAGGTCGTCCTTCTGGCACAGCGTCTACTGGTTGCATTTTATCTCACCCCATTAAAAAAACTAATTCATCTTACCCCACCTTACCTTGGAGATAAGAGTAAAAAATAATTTAATTAACTTTATTGGTATAAATTTAATTTGGTATACACTTGCCCATCCCCTCGTCCTCGTCTAGATACAGTAGTTACCATGACTTTGCCAGTATCGGTAACGTTAGGTTTTTAATCCGTATTTGTCAGCCTCCGTAGCCTAGTTGGTAGTGACCCTGCCTACGAACCGGAGTTTCCGAGGAGGGCAATATTTGTGTATTTATTTATCACAAATATTTACTGAAAACAAGTTTATTCGGTAGATAAATACAATAATTACATAATAAATAGGTAAATAAAAAACCTTATAAATAATAACACTAAATTAAAACTAACAAATTAAAACTAAATAAATCTAAAATAAACAACAAGGCTCCGGGAATTGACGGGCTTGCGGGCGAGCTTTGGAAACACGGAGGAGGTGAGACACAATCCCGGCTATACGAACTGTTGCTCTTAATATGGCAAGAGGAGCGACAGCCAGGGGAGTGGAACCTCGGTGTCATATGTCCAGTACACAAGAAAGGATGTAAAAAGAAGTGCTCAAACTACAGAGGAATAGCACTACTCCCGACGGCTTACAAAGTGTTTTCATATGTTTTGCTCGCCCGGCTGGAGAAAAATGCCGAGAAAATCCTTGGAGACTACCAGTGTGGGTTTCGACGCAATCGGAGTATAATCGACCAAATCTTCCTCCTAAAACAACTAATGGAGAAGAGGTGGGAGTACGCCCAGGAAATCCACATTCTCTTTGTTGATTTTGCCAAGGCCTATGACAGTATGGACAGAGAGTCGCTCTTTTCCATACTGAGAAACTTTAGGATCCCAGAGAAACTTGTGAGGATGATTGTGGTGGCCACAGGACTGAGTAAGATGCGGGTCAGAGTTGGAGGGGAGCTGACAGATGAGTTCGAAGTCATTACTGGCCTTAAACAAGGAGACGCGCTGTCACCTATGCTGTTTAACTTTGCACTCGAACACGTCATAAGAAAAGTTGAAATGCTAGACGGTGGAGTGATGTTAAACGGCCAACATAAGATTATAGGGTACGCAGATGACCTAGCCTTGCTTGGCGAAAACAGCGCGACTATCGTGGAGCGGACGCGGGCGCTGGTGAAGGAAGGCTTGGAAGTCGGTCTTGAGATCAGCAGAGAGAAGACGGAGTACTTGCGGAAGCGGAGATATAGGAATGTCAAGGAGGCTAGGGAAAGCTTACTTGTAGACGGCGTCAATTATAAGGGAGTGGAGAAGTTCAAATACCTGGGCTGCGTGGTAAATGATATTAACTGCAGGGAAGAGGAAATTGAACTTCGCATCCAAGGTGCCCTGAGATGCACGGCTGCACTTCACAAGGTGCTAGTGTCCAAGCTCATGAATCGAAAAACCAAGATACGCATCTATAAGACTGTAATAAGGCCAATCTTGATGCATGGCTGTGAAGCTTGGACGCTGACCCTAAAAGAAGAAAATAAGCTCCTAGTTGCCGAGAGGAAAGTCTTCCGAAAAATCCTGGGGCCAACGCAGAGGCAGGATGGCAGTTGGAGAATCCGCAAGAACCAAGAACTGGAAGATATTGTCGCGGAGCCAAACATTATCGGGGAGATTAAATCTGCAAGACTCCGCTGGCTCGGACATATCACAAGAATGCCAGATGACAGGGCAGTAAAGAGAGCCTACCTGGGGCGGCCCAGCGGCCGCAGGCCGGTTGGCCGACCTAAGTACCGGTGGAAGAACGAGGTAGAGAAGGACCTTCGCGCCCTGAACGCGGGAAACTGGGAGGAGATCGCTCAAAACCGGGCGCGTTGGCGCCAACTCGTGTCGGAGGCCAAGATCCACTTCGGGTCGCTGAGCCAACGGAGTAAGTAAGTAAGTAAGTAAATCTAAAATACATCTAAAAAATGGGGCCCCCTTGGCATGGTGCCGAGAATGCTGGCAGCATTTCCCCGCTGTATGGCAATACTAATCCTTTGCGCGAGGAAGCTGCCAGCTCTTCGGTCACCGGTGGTGTCGACCAGCTTTTTGGCGAGTTCTTTGTAGAGCTGGATAGCATTGGGACCCCACGGGCCTAGGGTCTCAACCCCGAATGGCATGAAAATGTATTCGGGACCAAGACCCCTGTACTTATATTTACTTATTCCAAGGAATAATAAGTCCTGGCTGTGTATGTATGCAAGTATCTATATGTATCTATCTATTATATATATTGTCGCTTAGTACCCACACAATAAGCCTTAATTGAGCTTACCATGGGACTAGGTCGATTTGTGTAAGATATCCCAAGATATATAAGTACTTACTCGATACCTATAGCAGGCCATCGCGCTCGCTCCAATACGTCAGTGCGAGCGCAATAGAATGCATTATTTATCGAGTAATCTGTCGTATCCCTTACTTCCCCCCCCCCCCCCATTGCCCCCCCCCTATATTCCCCCCCCCCCCCTTATGTTTTATACTCAAACCACCAACACACTGACAACAGACATCATAACATTTGTCAAATTTTTCCCTCCAACACAGACATGACATACCTACCGACAACAGATGACAACTCTCTCTCTTTCAAAAAATTATTCACAAATCGAAAGACCTATGGGCCTTAAGCCCTAGGCAACTAATTTTTCCCCCTGGGCGTCAAATTGGACAGAAAGTGATACACCCTCTCCAGACTTGTCCCAAAAAATAAAAATAAAAACCCCTTACTTTCCAACTTAAGGTACGGCTACAGTTTGAAACACAAGGTACTATCAACAAACATGATAAAGTACTAACCAACAAAATAAATGATACAAACTGTGAAGAGTAGAACTTTGCTTGCCTTAATCCGATAAAAAGGGAGTGAATAATGCCCGTGTCACCTGTGGACGCGTCCTCATTTCTAGTTTCAGTACAAAGGTCAACCAACTGTAGTTTGGGGCAATGGGCCTCGTATTACAGTTAAAATTGTTAGACATGATGACTTCCTCGCACAACGCATCAGTATTGCGATACAGCGAGGAAATGCCGCCAGCATCCTCGGTACAATGCCACAAGGGCCAATCTTAGATATAGGTTAGGTTAAGTAGATTAGTTAGATTTAATCCATGTATATAAATTGTACAGTTTTGAAATAAAATATATTAAAGTTTTCGACATTATGTCAGTGACTTCAGTGAGTGTATGTATAAATACGTCAGCCTCCGTAGCGTTGTTGGTAGAGATCCTGCCTACGAAGCTGGAGGTCCCTGGCTTGAATCACGGCGAGGGCATTATTTCTGTGTTTATTTATCACAAATATTTGTTCCTTTCGTTGCTGTCTTTGTATTTAAGTATATATATGTATCTATTTATTACATATTTATATCGTTGCCTGGTACCCGCAACACAAGCCTTAAGTGAGCTTACCGTGGAACTACCTAAGTCGATTTGTGTAAAGATGTCCCAAGATATTTATGTCACCTTACATTAAAGGTTTTCAAGATTTGTTGTATGTCTTAAATTTCATAACTACCAAAAAAAATTATAAAGTATTTGAATCTTGAATTGCGTCCCTTTACTTTGGGAATCGTTTCACTGACGAAGACAAAAAATCTGCGTGTCTTCATGAGGGAGACGAATCCGCCTAAATCCGTTGCCTTTTTTTGACGGAAATATCATAAGTCATAACAATCATAGATATTTCCGTTTATGTAAATGTAAATAGTTAGGGGCGTAATGAAAGCAATAATCACGTTCGTTTCCATTGTGTTACGAAAATTAGTCATACAAATTATTAAGGTAAATTCGTTACACAAAAATGTGACGTAATTTTGTTTTCCCCACACTAGCTCGGAAACACCTACTTCCCTCACTAATTTCAGTGAGGGAAGTTGCATTTTAATCACTTGTGAAGGAAGTAAATTGACAGATGAACCGTGAAACGTTCAAAATCATGGAACGTCAAACGCTGGTATGGCTATGATTCGCTGATTATTTTTTGAGGGACACCATGAAAATTTTATTATTACCAGATTATTTCATTTATTCAAAATAATAAATTAGATTTTTAGTATTTCATAAAAATCTATCGCAAAATCTTGTCATATTGGACAAAAACCAGATAGTATACTTTTACATTCAGAACGCAACCCGCTAACACTGACATCTTGTACGTCAATGTTGCCAACTTATAAAAAAATACTCGAATGTACAGTTTTGTAAGGAAAGTTTCCTATGTAATATCTTACAAAAAAGTAGGCAATTTAAGTTTACCTCACACATTTTTAAAAATGATATATGTTTTAGCTGCCGGATACAGATGTTATACTTAAACATCATAGAAATTTTGACAATTTAATTAATGTAGGTCGGTTTCATTGTAATTATAAAAAAAATCTAGTCACATAGACCTAGTCATTTATCAAATTAAGTTAAACTTAAAAGTTTAAAATATAAGAAAAAAATTGCAATTTATACCAGTTACAACATTAATTGATCTCATAACTAATACGAGTACATTGATATTATAGTATATTGCTGTAGTTAAATACTAAAAAATATATTTTGTTATTATAGGTAGTACTAGAACTACTCTAAGTTATTTAATAAAGACAAATTTGTTGCATTGATTGTTTTTTTTTACACGTTCGTAGCTGCTTCCTCGTTTTAGTGTGGGGAAAAATGTTGTGTTGCACATGGGAGCAATAGTCCAGTCATTTTAGTAGTTTCACCTCGGAATTCGAGATACCCAGCTGTAACTTTGTAAATACTTGTATATTGACACCCTAAAAGTTGTCTCAAAACCTACATGTGGTAGGGTGTGCGCAACTATTAAATTTCAAGGTCAAAAGGTCTCAAAAATCGTCTTTTTGAGCTTTTTTTGTAAATTTTTTTTTTCCTATGGGTTTTTTACTCTTTATATGTATAATCAATATTGTAGAATATAAAATTCACTACAACTCTTGCATAAAAACATTTTTTATACCGTTAACCGTTTACGAGATAGACGGCGGGAGCGCGCGGTAAAAACATCACTTCAGGTCAACTGGTGCCTCCGGTCGAAAACGCGCCATCTATAGCTGAGGAACTAACGATAAATCAATGATTATAACTATTTGTCCATTTTTATAAATTATATTATTCTATTTTATCATTTTTTCATATTAATTTATTTAACAACACTTACCTTGCTCATGTAAGCGAGAGCTCCACACGAGAGTGTTCACATTTGCATCTCGTATCTTTGAATCCCTCAACGCGCAATTATAGAATCTTTCGCTTGCTCGGGACTCAACATTTACACGCACCAAAAATCTGCTTTGCTCTTTTGTTGAACAAATATTTATTGCGTCTGGAGCTATCTAATATCAACTCTAATTTTGAGAAACTATCACAGTCGAGAAGCTCGGTAATCGTATTGGTAGCCTAGAACAGAGAGTTCAGACTTTGGAGAACAGATCCGAGCGACCAGTCAGCGATACGAGCGGTATTAAGGAATTGACTGACAAAGTGCAACGCCTAAAGATTTTTTATAGGTTTAATATTATTATACAAGAAATAAAACTATGAAAACGGATTAACTGGCGTATATTAGCAGGGTATATTAACAGGGTTCGTGGTCTGCGGAGTCTCAGTCATCCGCAGGCCACGAACCCTGTAAAGTGTACGAAACGTCGGAATGAAGTTAAAATTAGTTAATATTTGCGAGTTTATCCGTTTTCGTAGTTTTATTTCATGTGTAATCCTCGCGGTAACCGAAGAAAATATTATTATTATACAAGTTTAACATGAGGTAGAATTTTATTTTGCATCCGAACGAGTTATTCATTCCCGCTTTTTGAGGGCCTACTACGAAGGTTTCAAAGTCGAATGACGAATCGAGATAATATATTCTATATCTATCTTTTTTTTCGTAACGAAATGAAAGTGACGGATTATAATAAAGTTTATATGTTCGAAGTTTGCATTATACCCCGCAGCATGAAAATATGACCTACGACTAGCATAAGCAACGATACGGAAAAAATCAAAGTTTTTTTTTCAATCTCTCAGCAAAATTGCATTTGACTCACTAGTTTCAAGCAGCAAAACCCCTATATTCGAGTCGCTCTGATGAAAAAAATATTTTTCACACCACCTATTCGAATACGTGTCTTTTCTTCCCTGCTAGGACGGACCAAATTGGCACTTTTCAGTTCAAGGACTTTCTATTGCCAGCCTAAAAAAATACAAAGAAATATTAAAATAAACAGTACGTTCATAATTGATAAAAATTTCTTCATAATCGATTATTTGCATAAATATTAAATATGTGATATATATATTTTATTTTTCTCATAGGTGGTGTGATAAGCAGTATGTGGCACACGGTATCAAAATTATTACGTCTTGGGCGTTAACGCTTGAATCCTTCATTACGCTCAGGATTCCACTTTAGTTGAATCCGTCACTTCATTCAGGATTCAATATACGCCCACGCCGGAAATATACCGTTTTGATCCCACAAACACAATCTACTATTTCACACCACTTATTCAAACACGGGTTTTTTTTTTCCCTACTAGGAGGG
>JALPQI010020544.1:0-14960 GCA_025490895.1 Thaumatotibia leucotreta | reverse complement strand
CTTTAGTAGATGGAGAGCTCAAGTGCGTCAAGCCTAGCAGTGGGGCAGGGCTGTCTGATAGGTTTCTAGGACCTTTAGCAAAATGCCCTAAAGGTACTAGGAAGGCTATTTTGCCGGGTGGTATGCAGTTGTGCCTGGTTAAACGATCAAGGATGTAAATTTTGAGAGGATTGTTGACAAATTGTATACCTATCGCTGACAACCAAAGGTGAATTCAAGAGAATGTAGGGTACGTGACGCCGTTCTTGGCGCACTTCAAACAATGTTACGAATACAATTTTTGGTGTATCTTAATTTTATAATTGGGTGTTTGTATTTATAGAGAATTCTCGCACTTTCCATATATTCCTAAGGTAGCCGTCATGTTCCAGTTAGACGTGTGCGCCGCGCCGGCGTCACGCCGCCGCCGACCTTTTTTGCCACGCCGCCGCCGCCGACTAATGGTCGGCGTGAAATCGGCGTGGCCTTGACTGAGACGTTATTTCTTATGAGCTAAATATTAAACACTAAGCTTCGTATTTGCTTTATGCAGTTACATAATACTCTTATGTAGGAAATTAACTACTAGTTGCTTTCGAGTGTCATCACTTATTATACATAGGTACTTAGGCTCGACAACTTCCAGCCTCCTGAACAAGCTGGTTTCGGTTTCTGGAAAAGCTTTAGCACCGTAGTTCACATACACAAGCACCTTCAGGTTATACATAAGACCGAGGGCTATAACGTGGAGCTCAGGTTATAGTGTTCGTGGCCCATGAACATGAAGAATTAAAATCGATCGAGACCTGGGCGCTACTACAGTATCTTCAGCGGTACCAAGTGGTCGTGACTTTCAAGTATCAATTTCTCTTTCACGATCTTCCGCCAACGACTTCGATCTTCGGCAGCGTGGACCGATTTGACAACCCGAAATTTGAGTGTGATGCAGATCTGGTCTGTCCAGCGCATGGGGCTCCTTCCTTCCGGCCTTTTCCGGAATTATCCGGATATCCGCTCATTTGTATTTGGATCCAGCGGCTGTTCGCATCTGGATTATTCATATAAAAATATGTCTTCAAATTGTGGTATACAATACAATTTTTAGCTATAATTGGTGTATCTTTCACTTGAAAACTAGATCTTTGTTGGTGCGTCAGGCCCAAAAGGCTCGTGGCACCTCTGCTCTTGTAGAGTGTAGGCTAGGGAGATGTTCCTTTTTTACGGTGTTGGAACTAAACGCAGGGCTTCAGCGGGGGCTGCAGAGGAACGGGGGCGACCTGTCTTCGTCACCGGTTAAAAGCTATCGACTGTGACACTGCAATTTTGAATCCCTACTAAGCAACTGATATTTTTCTGTATTTCTATAAATGTACTTGTAAAGGCAGATTACAGTACACGCTTATTATTTAAAACATTATTTTTTTATTCTGCCTGGTCCTTCCTACAACTAAACATGGTCTTCGATGCCGAATAATTATTTGAACCAGCGAAAAGGAAACATTAAGGACCTCCACAACGGCTGAGACAAAGGAGAAACGCATCGTGTGGAATATTTCCTGTGCATCCAACATACCGGTGTTCCAGTGAGGAGTGCAGCTAGAAAACATCCCGAGGCGGCAATATCTTCATCTATTTATTACCAGCTACGAAGTGGTTAATTGTTCTACCATCATACCTACTTGCCGGAATTTACAATCCGATGAAGACATCAAGACGTGAACAGATTAAGAGCTAAAAGTGAGTCCGTTCCTTAATACCTATATTTACACCTACTATTTTCTATAACCGAAACGAACACAATATTCAATATTTTTCTATTTGACACAAAATATTCATCTTGTCTGCTTAGAATCAGATACCTAGGTACCTATCTGAAATATAAATTGTTTCATAAGTACGATTATAATATAATAAATCATAGGGCGTACCTAATAACGCAAACAAAATCTTAATTTTGCATATTTGCATGCAAGTGCATCGGCCGAGCGCAGATAAGACGTTTTTTCTATACCTATCTAACGGGTCGCCCGGCCGCCGTAGGTACCAATCGTCATATCATAACTTAGCCCGCTGCTTAACGTAAACAACATCGTGGATAATTGGTGTTAAATATTCGTAATCCCGATTAAAAGTGTTTAAGTTTACGTTCTAAGTTAATTGTGCTGGTGTTTGGTGGAACAAAGTGCGGATTAGTGCTAAAAGGTGAATATTTAAGTGGAATTCAACATGAATGAAACACTAATTAAAGAATTAGTGAAAAAAAGGGGTCATATTAAATCGCGATTGACAAAATTTTCAGGTTATGTACGAGAATTAGCCGATAAATCATTGTGTGCGGCTCAAATAACGGAACTTCAACTCAGGATTGCGAAATTGGAAAGTGTTTATAACACGTACGATGAGTATCAGACCAAGTTGGAGTATATGATGGAGGATGACGGGGCCCAATTGAATGAGAGGTCAGAGTTTGAGGACTTGTACTACTCGTCAGTTGCGGCGGCTACGGAATTGGTAAACATGCATACAAAAGCCGCGACTATTGATGGAGGTTCCGACACCAATTCGCGACATCATTCACGCGTAAAATGTAAGTTACCTACCATTTCTCTACCGAAATTTGCAGGCTCGTACGATACATGGCTTGAGTTTCGCGACACATTTGATAGTTTGATAAATAATGACGACTCCATCGATGATGTAAACAAATTTCATTATTTGAGAGCTTCGTTAGAAGGCAGTGCCGCGTTAATAATAAAATCATTAGCCTTATCCAGCAGCAACTACAAAATTGCTTGGCAGTTATTGTGCGATAGGTACGATAATAAACGTTTATTGGTTAATAATCATATTAAGGCAATATTTAATATAAATCCAATTACTAAGGAGTCGCCGACTGCTATTCGGTACCTAATCGATACGTTATGCAAAAATATACGTGCATTAGCGGCCCTTAACGAACCCACAACACATTGGGACACATTGTTAGTGTATATAATATGTCAAAAACTTGATAGTGTTACTAGACGAGAGTGGGAGGAGTTTGTGCCTAGTTGCGAAACAATTACTTTCGATTGCATCATAAATTTCCTCAGCGATCGGGCGAATCTATTGGAGACCATGGCGATGGATGGTCCCGCGCGACGCGCGTCCTGGCCCCTCGCGCCCGGCGCCGGCGCTGCCGCCGCGACGCACGCCCGCGACGCTGTGCGGCGGGTAAAGGAAAAATGTTTCGTAGGACTAGATGAACGCGAAAATAAAACTGTGAGTAGCCCACTTTCCACATATGAATGTCCGTTATGTAAGCGTGGTCATTGGTTGTTTGAGTGCCCCGACTTTCTTGCGTTATCTAATAGGGAACGTGCAGATAAGGTTCAAGGGATGAAAGTGTGTTTGAACTGCTTAAAACCGGGTCACATAGCGAAGTACTGCAGGCGTGGTCCATGCAAGTCATGCTCATTACGTCATAACTCGATGTTACACGTGGATAAGGTGCCGTTAAATGCATCAGTGGCGATGCCAGTGATCGAAGTCACGCCCAGCACTCCGAGTGAGCACGACATGCTGGAATGTGAACCCGGTTGCAGTGCTAACAATAGCGTCATGCTGCTGGCCTATCCTGGAGTTCGACGTCAAGTCTTATTATCTACCGCGTTGGTAGAAGTATACGATCGAGACGGTAAAACTCATACAGCGCGCGCGGTTTTGGACAACGGAAGTACCTCTAGCTTGATGTCAACCAGGTTGTGCAAAAAACTTAACTTACACATTAATGAGGTAAATTCGTCTGTGCACGGGATAGGTGACATTAATTCTAAATTATATAAGCTATGTGAGGCAAAATTTACATCGTCATTAGACAAAAGTTTTAGTATGGAAACGACGTTTTATGTACTTCCAAAAGTTACAGCCGATTTGCCGTTATGTAAGGTAAATGTGGCAACATTAGACATACCTAAACATTTAGTCCTAGCTGACCCTAAGTTCTATTTGCCGGCAACCATTGATCTTCTACTTGGTGCCGATGTCTATTACGATCTGTTAGGTAATGGTAGAATGACTTTAGGAAGAAACAAGCCTAAGGTCTACGAAACCAAGCTAGGCTGGGTGGTATCAGGTCCTTATGAACATAATTCTATTTCCAATCGTGTTTGTTGTAACTTTCTCCAGTTAAACAATAGGGATGACGAGTTGACGCGCTTTTGGAAAATAGATGAAGCAACTATTAAACCCGCGTCGGCTTACTATACTGATGAGGAACGGGCTTGCGAAGAACACTTTGTTCAGAACACCTCTCGATTACCAGATGGTCGGTTCATGGTGCGATATCCTTTGAAGCAACCTTCATCCTCATTAGGCGATTCTTACGAGCGGGCAAAGCAATGTTTTCTTTCTTTAGAGCGTAAGCTAGAACGACAACCACAGCTGAAAGAAATGTACACTGACTTTATGAACGAATACGAGACTTTGGGAGACATGTCCAAGGTCACTTGTAAAGAGACAGAAGGCAATTTTTTGCCACATCACGGCGTTTTGCGCCTTTCTAGTATTACGACTAAATTACGGGTAGTCTTTAATGCTAGCGCGCGCACGTCAACTGGGCTCACGCTGAATGATATTCAGCATGTAGGACCTACGATACAGGACGATCTCATAGCGATCTTGTTACGTTTTCGACAATACCGGTTTGTGTACACGGCTGACGTCGAGAAAATGTATAGGAGGATTATAGTACATCCGGACGATAGATCCTTGCAGCAGATAATTTGGCGCAAGGACCCATCTGAGCCGTTATGTACATTTAAGTTGAACACCGTCACTTATGGTACAGCCAGTGCCCCATTCTTAGCGGTGAGGTGCCTCAAACAGCTATCACTGGACTGTTCAGACTCCCACCTTTCTGAAATTATTGCCCACGATTTTTATATGGACGATTTCTTGTCCGGGTCTGACACCGAGCATGAGGCTGCCAGTATCATAGCACAAGTCAGTGCCGTGCTCGCTGGGGCAGGTATGAATTTACGTAAGTGGCGTTCGAATCAACCTAGACTCCTCAGTAACAGTCATGATGAATCTAGAAACCTTAACCTGGGTAACCTAGACGAAAGCAAAACGCTAGGTCTAGGATGGAAAAGTGGATCTGACGTATTGTACTTTACGATCAACTTAGAGAAAACCCCTGAAAAACTAACAAAGCGGTTTATTCTTTCTACAATAGCAAAGCTATTCGACCCCCTAGGGCTACTGTCACCTGTTGTTATACAGGGCAAAATCCTGTTGCAGCAGTTATGGTTGTCACAGATCTCTTGGGATGATGAAGTTCCCCAAGATATTGCCCAACAATGGCATAGCATAACAACATGTTTACCAGAACTGAACAATTTATGTATTCCTCGTCACGTTCTAGGAATCCATGCATCGCGAGTGGAATTCCATATTTTTACGGACGCCTCCCAAACGGCGTACGGTGCTTGCTTATACGTACGTACGATTACCAATATAGGGGCAGTTATCCGATTACTCATGGCAAAAAGTAGAGTAGCTCCGATCAAACCGGTAACTATCCCTCGTATGGAATTGTGCGGAGCTTTAATTGGTGCACAGCTGTATCAAAAGGCGATGACGTCACTACGCATGGAAGCGGACAGCTGCACTTTTTGGACCGATTCGATGATCGTATTAGGATGGCTTAGGATGCTACCAAACCAACTCAAGGTATTCGTACGAAATCGCGTGGCAGATATACTCGAAATTACTGGCGGTTGGCCTTGGCGGCACATACCAACCCATGACAATCCTGCCGACCTAGTCTCACGCGGGCTCAATGCCAGCTCAATTGTTGATTCGGATCTTTGGTGGTCGGGTCCATCATTTCTATGTCGTGATGAGCCTGACTGGCCAAAAACTCATCACACCAATAAAGACAGTGACGAATTAAAGGCTGAAGTAATCACTACCAATATCACGAGCGAAGTTACGACATCGCCGCTAATAGAGTTACATTTAACAAAGTTTTCTAATTTCACAAAACTCAAACGTGTAACCGCTTATATTTTACGGTTTATCAACAACGCACGCTCAGGTAGTGTCAAAGCTTCGGGCTTCCTTAGTACGATAGAACTACAAGCGGCTACCTATCTTTTAGTGAGATTAGCGCAGATAGAAACATTTTATTCTTACGAGGACATTAAAAACAAAACAATTCTCAAGGCCAAAGACCCGCTTACAAAACTGAATCCTTTCGTAGATTCTGATGGACTCATGCGCGTAGGCGGTAGACTTAATAACGCACCTTTTAATTTTGATAAAAAACACCCCATTATTCTACCTAAAGGGCACTTTATAACGGTCATTTATTTTAACTTCGTGCACATAATTTTATTACACGCTGGACCGCAAGCAATGCTAGCCTACGTAAGGGCTACCTATTGGCCAATTGGTGGTCGTGCACAAGCTAGGTCAACGTATCATAAGTGCGTCCTGTGTACCCGTATGCGAGGTGCGACTTTTGCGCCACTCATGGGCAACTTACCGTCGTCACGGGTAACGCCAGGCTTTCCCTTTGAGGTAGTCGGTGTAGACTACGCGGGTCCAATAACAGCCGCGTCTCGAAAGGGTCGTGGTAGTCAAATGATAAAGGTCTACATTGTAATTTTTGTTTGTTTTAAAACTAAATGTGTGCACCTGGAGCTATGTACAGACTTGTCTGCCGAAGGTTACATGGCTTCTTTGAGGCGATTCATTAGTCGCCGCGGCTTACCCTCTGACATATACTCCGACAATGGGACCCAGTTCGTCGGGTCATATAACAACTTAAAGAAATTTCTCACCAGCCATGCGAAGACGTTATCTGAGTCGGCAGCCAATGACGGTATTCGTTTTCATTTTGTTCCACCATATTCACCACATTTCGGCGGCTTATGGGAAGCTGGTGTGAAATCCACTAAGCACCATTTAGTTAGAGTCTTAGGTAACTGCCACCTAACTTTTGAAGAGATTTATACAACGCTGTGTCAAATAGAGGCAATATTGAACTCGCGTCCACTTACTCCTTTAACTAGCGATCCTTCTGATCTGCTGCCGCTAACTCCCGGCCACTTCATGATCGGACGATCACTAACGGCTCTTCCGACTCCCTGTTTGACAGAAGTTCCGCCTTTGAGGCTAACAAGATACCAGAGGATTGTACAACTAAGGCAACACTACTGGGTTCGCTGGTATAAAGAATATATTTCAGAACTTCAGGAGCGAACCAAATGGAGACAAGCCAAAGGACAACTTACCACCGATACCATGGTTGTTATCAAGGATGACAACCTACCTCCGCTAAGATGGAAGCTGGGCCGAATCGTTGGCGTCATCCCTGGACCTGACGGCATCAGTCGCGTTGCTGACATCCGGACATCATCTGGTATCCTTCGCCGAGCATTTAGCAAAATATGCCCATTACCAGTCGAGAAATAGTTCTTCGGTTGAAAGTCTAGTCTTTCAACGTGGGCGGGCATGTTGGAACTAAACGCAGGGCTTCAGCGGGGGCTGCAGAGGAACGGGGGCGACCTGTCTTCGTCACCGGTTAAAAGCTATCGACAGTGACACTGCAATTTTGAATCCCTACTAAGCAACTGATATTTTTCTGTATTTCTATAAATGTACTTGTAAAGGCAGATTACAGTACACGCTTATTATTTAAAACATTATTTTTTTATTCTGCCTGGTCCTTCCTACAACTAAACATACGGTTTTCAAAGTTGTGCCTGAGTATTTTAGCAGGGGACCAGTGGGTGCCTGGAAAACGAGTTTCCCATATCTCGACCTTTGCCGTCGCGCCAGGGAGGGACGCTCGGCTTGAGCCCTGAGCGGAGCTCGGCTTTTGGCCTTCGCAAGGAATCCGAACGAATCGGAGGGCCGGCCGTAAATTGTCATACTAAGCCGTTGTGTAGCATGGAAGCGCTAGGCTCTGGCAGCTCGGCCTGCGACCTTGCGAACTGGCGCGCCTTTTTGGGATGCTCCGGGCCTTCAGCCCTATGTGGAGCTCGGCATTCGTGGCCTTGAAGCTTCACCTTCGGGTATTCGGTCCTCAAGTTTGGTTTGTTTAGTTACTGAGATGTTGTTTGGTGTTCAAAATGTCTGTTTTCTCGCAGCTCGGCCTTCGATCTCGCGAGCTAGAGCGCCTCTGTGGGATGCTCTGGGCCTTCAGCCCTATGCGGAGCTTGGCCTGCGTGGTCTCGAAGATTCGCCTTCGGGCCTTCGGCCCTCAAGCTTGGCTTGTTCAGTTACTGAGATGTTATTTGGTGTTTCACAATTTCTGTTTTCTCGCAGCTCGGCCTTCGATCTCGCGAGCTAGAGCGCCTCTGTGGGATGCTCTGGGCCTTCAGCCCTATGCGGAGCTTGGCCTGCGCGGTCTCGAAGATCCGCCTTCGGGCCTTCGGCCCTCAAGCTTGGCTTGTTTAGATGCTGAGATGTTATTTGGCGTTCAAAATATTTTTTTTTAGCAGCTCGGCCTTCGGCCTAGCGTTTCGTGCTGGCGCCTTCGCTGGAGTTAAGAGAGTAGGAAAGCGTAATTGTACCGGAGAGCACTGAAATCGTGAAGCTTCGGGCCTTCCACTTTCGCGGGCTTCACGTCTCGCCATCGGGCCGTCGGCCCTCAGGCTTGGCTTATTTACAAACTATGTTATATAGATGTTAGACCTTATTGTGATTAAGTACGTTAAAATTTTGAAATATGTACGTTTACATGAAGAATTTTGTTGTTTGAAAACATGGTTATCAAATTTTTGCATATTCATATGTAACTAAAATGTAAACTGGACAACTATTATTTCAGCGTTAACTCTAACTAATTTAATATTTAAAAAATCATTCATTTACGTAGGTTGCCCTGAAAGTTTCGGGAATCGGAAAAAATACGCATTTTAATGAAATATAAGTACTTTTATTGTTTTTCAAAGTATTCTCCTTTGTGTTTAATACACTTTTTCATTCTCTGAAACCAGTTTTTAAAACAGTTATTGAAGTCTGAAGTGGGGGTTGACAAAATGGCCATTTTATAAGCGTCGACTGCTTCTTCCGCGGTCTGAAAACGCTGACCACGCAACCGATTCTTTATTTTCGGGAAAGTAAAAAAATCGTTGGGACTTAGGTCGGGGCTGTACGGAGGATGGTCCAGTAATTCGACGTTTTCGCCCTTCAGATAGTCGTCTGTTTTCTGAGCGGTGTGAGGGCTGGCATTATCATGGTGTAGTATAATACGGCGGTTAGGGTTAGTTTTTCGCAGTTCAGCAAAATCGGCAATCGGTAAACAAACGCCTATATACCAATCGGCATTGACAGTTCTTCGATCTTCAAGAGCGATAGTCGCCACGTGACCCGATTTGGAGACAAACGTGGCTACCATTTTTTTGATCGTGCTGCGAGAACGAACAACTTTTGTCGGCTTCGGTTCGTCTTCGTAAACCCAAACTCGAGATTGGTTTTTCGATTCAGGCTCATATGCGTAAATCCATGATTCGTCACCTGACACAATACTAAAAACGGCATTTGAGCTTCCTCCATTAAATCTTTTTAAAGTTTTGCGGCACCAATTGACACGTACCGTTTTCTGGTCGTCAGATAACAAGTGAGGAATCCACCGGGAAAATAACTTCCGCACGCCCAACTCTTGTTGTAAAATAACTTGTACCTGACTCATTCCAATGCCTAAAGTCTCCTGAATCTCCCGATATGTAACATGCCTATCTTCCTTTATCAGTTGGCGAACAACATCGATGTTTTGATCGGTAACGGCCGTTTTCGGTCGACCCTCACGTACGTCATCCGCAAGAAACACACGGCCACGTTGGAATTCCGAATACCACCTGTATATGGTCGTCTTTGAAGGTGCTTCACTACTAAAAGCAATAGTTAATCGGTCTCCACATTGTTGTTGTGTTAATCCACTTTTAAAGTCATAATAAATCATTGCTCTAAAACTTTCGCGGGACAGCTCCATTTTCACCAGCGACTCAACGACTTTAAAAAACAATTGAAAATCGGACATTGTTTTTTTTTTTCTAAGTGGCCAGTGTTTTCGAATAATGAGACTATGCTTGTAAGAAAGAGGTATAACACATGTCAAATATACGTTCCTAAGTATTAAATTCCCGAAATTTTCAGGGCATCCTACGTATTTGCAATAAATCCGTGTTATCAGAACTATCCGGATGCGCTGATTCTCGAACCTAAAAATCCACGGATGCAAACCCTAGTTGAGAGCTGAAAGCACCAACGTAGCTCAAAAAATCGCTAAATGAAGGAAGACTCCCAACTCCCAACATAATGGACCGATGACCTGGTAAAGATGGGTGGAATCCATTGGATGTGGGCTGGCACTATTTATCCTTATGGCATGCTATGATAGGGAATTTGGGGGACCTAATGTCCATCGGTAGATAATAATGATACGATAATGATGATGAATACTAGTCCAAAGTTGTCGGAAATATTGTTAGAAGTTGGTAAGCGTAATTGTAATACTGGAGAGCACTGAAATCGGAAAAAAAATGATTATTCTATTGATCTGATGGTGGCTAAGGTGGTCAGTGGCGGTGTTTAATGAACATTTATATGGTATTTATCTCAATCATAACAAATGATACGATTGAATTCCACTATTTTATTCACGTGACCTTCACGCCGATTTCACGCCGAAATCACGCCGCCGCCGCCGACTTTTCGGCAAACGCCGCCGCCGATGATTTTTAGGTCGGCGCACACGTCTAGTTCCAGTATTTGGGTGTGTGTATATTTTTATAGCTATAATGCTCTTTTTCATCACACTTGCTGTCTAAGCACGCCATTGCTTGCATGCATAGCGGGAGTAATAGAAAAGTGAAACTCCCTAGGGAGTAATAGAAATGTCAGTACGTTATTTAATAATATTGTGTCTTAAAACTTATTTTTTGTTGGCAAGTGTGATGAAAAACATTGTAGGTATGCATCCCAGTTGGTAAACGGAATACTGACTCGAGTCATTCAACCTACGGCGTCGGGATTCCAACATTCTCGTTAGTAATTCCGTACTTACCTCCCTTGATGCACAATGTACTATTATCGTCAGTTGACAACCAAAACTCACTACGTAGGAAATACCTACTTGAAATAAAAGCTTGTATCTCGATAGCTGGTTCAAAACTGACATGCGACATTACTAAGAGTAGTAACAATTTTAGGGTTCCGTATTTATAGTGAGTTTTGGTTGTTAGCCGACGTCATGACTAAATCGTACCAAAACAAAACAACGTTTTGATTACATGAAGTAAATGAGTAAACATGTGAGTCATGAGTTCATTTTGTTTTCATTGAGATAAACCTCCCAATGTGTCTGATAAATGATAATAAACCTACAGTACCAGCCAATAACATAATTATCACATTCGTGACTTTTTGTATGAGCGTGTAAAGAGTAAGCAGCACATGTTCGCATCGCATGTAGTTGACATAATTATTTTGGTACTTTTGCACAGTTTAATGATGAATACTGCAATTAAGTATTGTGAATTAGAATGGGTGACAAAACATACCTATTGCTAAAATATTTAAAGCGTCACTTTGACATAGTTACAATTGGTTGACCGTACAAAAAAACATATGTTTCGAATCCGAAAGGTATAAAATAAAAGCCAACTTTGTTACTAGTTCGTAAAATTTCAATTCAAATGTCGATCATTTGTACTTGTGTAAGTAAGGTAAGTACACCGGGACTTACGAGGATACATCATATTACATCATCAGCCTATTTCAGTCCACTGCTGGACGTAGGCCTCTCCTATTAACTACGAGTACAGATGCATTAGGAGGTAAATGCCCATAATAACCACGCTGGGCAAGCGGATTGGCGATCGCAGTATTGTGTCCACTATGACGCTGCTGCCCATCATCAATATTCTATCAACGAATGGCCAGTGACACTTGAATCCCATAGTCGATTCGTACGACACCCGCGGGAAGAGTCGGGGTGGTGACAAATGTATTCTTACTGCCGTCACACTCCACAACCGCCGCCACACGGCCAACAAGGATAAAATGAGTATAATAGGTGATGTTATCAATAGCCATATTGACACAGATATATATGTTACGTCAATGTTAATGACCGATAACATAAAACTTGTGTTACATTAAATGAAATATACACCGTGTTTTTATTGATTTCCGTTAAATAGGACAGGTTATTTGGGACATTAATAGAAGTTGCCTAGTATATCGGCTTTTGTTTAATTAGTAAAAAATTTTTTTTTTTCGTTTTCATACATAATAATTGAAATAGCAAGTGTGAGATACCCTTAAGAATAAGATCTTAGGTGACTGACAGCACATGTCAAAATAAGTTTCATTAGGATGTAATAAAGGTTGCAATACTTGCAATACACTTGTTCAGTCATTAAACTTATTTTTTTAATAACTCAATAACAGTAAGAGTTAAGGTACTAGTTTCATAGACAAATTGATTATTTTTGACCTAAATAAGCTTCCCTTTAATTTAACGGAAATCAATAAAAACACGGTGTATAGGAATAAAAATCAACCTTATTTATATGTAACAGAGAATGTGCTTAACTTTTGACACATTTCATTGACACATCAATCAAATAGGTAGATACGTCATATATAAATTATAAGGCTCCGCTGTCTATCAGTCAGTCAGTCTGTCTGTCGCCAGGCTGTATCTCGAGAACGTTAGACAGTTGATATTTTCATAGATGCTGCATTTCTATTGCCGAATTCCAAATAGGTACTAAAAAGTAGAATAAAATAGATATTTAACTCCCATACAACAAACATATTTTTATATTATAAATTGATTATGGTACGGAACCCTTCGTGCGCGAGCCCGACTCGTACTTGGCCGGTTTTATTGCCAATATTTACCTTCTTATACAGTACCGATCAAAAATTTAAGTTCGCACCACGATTTTGATACAAAATCGATCTTTTCGGCTATAATTTTTCCACAATTGTTTTCAATTAATATGTGACTGATTAAATAGCTATTCCTTTTTAATTAACCGTTACTTTCGAACAGCCCATACGACTGAGGCAGCTGTTGAAGCTTTTGGTAGCCATGCCTACGCGATGTTCATACTAAAATGATGATCAAAAATTACAACTTCTCTTGCCTAAGAATTATTATCGGATCCGATGTATAAAATTGTCCCGATTTTATGGGATAGAATCAGCAGGACATCGATATAAAAAATGTTTTGCTGTTAACACAGAAAAAATGATTGCTCAAAAGTCTATTTTGTATCGAAATCATGGAGTGAACTTAAACTTTTGACCGATACTGTAAATATTAGATCATATACCAAAGACCAGCGCCAGCAACATGCTGAGATGAGGCTATTTCGTAGCATAGCTTTGTTATTTGTATATTTTTTCTTTTCTGTATATTGTGTTTGTTACGAATAAAATGATTTCTATTTCTATTCCATTTAAAAATATCGAGTTAACCGACGTCGGAGGTGGGATTCGAACCCACGTATTCAGTTAACTAGGTATTTTTTCTTTGCTATAATTATGACATCTAATATTAAAAAGTTACTCTTTAAAAAAACTACACAGAAAAAAAAAAATGTGTGTCGAAAAAAATACGTTATTCTTAATTATACTAAAGTATATGTACTAGTCTATAACCGAAGTCTTTGTCGAAAACAATTCCAAAGTGTTATTTGTACCCTAAGTAGGTATAATCAAAAATAAATAACATCAGTAATGACAATGACATAATGTACATTCTAAAATGGACAAATAAAAATATAATAGTAGTCGTTTTTCTTTTACATTAAGGTTCATAATTGTAATATCGTCAGATTTTTGTGCTTACTTAAATAATTGGTTACGGCAGGGGTTGACAACCATTTTACAAGCTTTTTCATTTTACAAGATCACTGCAGAATATAGATTATTGCCAAACGACTATTTCAGCTAGATGGTACAAGTAAAATACACAACATACAGGCCATTCAGTTGATAGCATTTGTTTGCACGTTTATATTTTTTTAATAATGTTTTTCATTTTCAACACGAACCAGATACTTGTACACGCGATATCGTACGTAATATATATCCATACAGCATACAAAATAATACAGTTGTACCAATCGCAAACTACATGTTACATGTGACTGTGTCATAGTTTAATATACGGATATTTTTACAGCCGATAGTACTCCGCTTCAGGACTATATTTATGTATGAAACATCAAACGTTTTGTTATGTTTTTTTCGAGAAAACTAGGAAACAAATTTGCTACTCTAAAACACCCTGTTAATAAGATAGCTGAAACCTTTCATTTCATACCCTACAGTTTTCTCGCCGAATCATAATGACATTTAAGAAAAACAACTGTTGACGCGACTTGACAGTGTTAAACATATTGATAGGTAATTACATAGGGGATGATTATTTAGAAAATAAATTAGAATATTATTTTTTGTTCGGTAAATGAAAACAACAAAAACATATGATTTTTTTTTTAGGGAAAGTTTATTGTATTGATGTTAATTAACGAGCCTTAAAATATCCATGACAAATTTAATTACACCTTATATAGGTATATAAATAAAGAATATAAATAAATGAAAGCATAAATTTGCTTCCCTATTGCTTAAAATCGGAAGAACTGCGTGCTGTTTGTGAGCCACGGTTTGCCAACCCCTGGCAAGCGGAGTGTACGAGCTAATTTATGAATCAACATTTAGATCAGTCATTAGGCTTAATCAGTGTATTAGTTAATGAACAGATCAAACCTCCATTAAGGATTTTTTATGAATACGGCTGTTAGTACTTATACGTATGATACACTTTCGTCTTAACAGTTGTTGTTTGACACCTGAAGTGGGCGGTCTTGAATATTTTACTTGGAGTTTCGAAGTAAGCCAATGTAAGTACATATTTATTGCTATTGTTGTTATTTATATATTATCAAACCGGAATAAGAACAGGA
>JALPQI010020543.1:0-21012 GCA_025490895.1 Thaumatotibia leucotreta | reverse complement strand
TGTAACGAGAATGTGAACATATTGATGTAATATTTTCTTCGGTTACCGCGAGGATTACACATGAACGGAAGGAATGAAGTTAAAATTAGTTAATATACGCGAGTTTATCCGTTTTCATAGTTTTATTTCATATTGATGTAATATTAAACACAAATTTGGCATAATTAATACTATTCGAAGTTAGGGATCGAAACGTCTAGACGCATGTCATATCTTGCTCAGACATTAATGGGCCATGGACATAACGACCACGTCCAGGCATGTGAATGGCTGAAACTGCGCTAATCGGCCATTAAAACCCTATGAAATGTGGAATGGACATTTCAGACATAGCACTTTTATGACAGCGACTACAGCGAGCTTTCGGTGATTTTTGGTTTCTATGCAATTTAGAAGACAGACTATGTAGGTAATTGAATTTGAATTAAATTGGAATCCCTGTATTCACAAGGCCATATTCACATTTAGGCACACCCAATTAGAGTGACATCAAAAAACCTTAGTTGCGCTTAGTTTCGTAACAATTAAGTACGATATCTTTAGGAATTTAAGCATAAACGGCGTTTTTGTATTTTGATATCGCTTATAGTTTATAAAATTATCATCAAAATCGAGTTTTCATTGAAATTTAGTGATTAATTGTCGTTACAAGCCGGACTAAAATTAAGTTTTTTTTTTATTTTCACACTAATTAAGTGACCTTAAAAGTGAAAAAGCTCCAAGTTCATATCAATTCTTGTCAAAAGGGTCTCTTTTCTCATAAATGTCATGGTCATAGTGAGAGATTCTTATAAGAACAAAACACATTTTGACTAAAAAAAAGTTATATCGGGCTACTGGTGACTTCTGGAAACGAGCAGATTATGTGATCATTAGATCAATTTGTGTTGAAATGATTACTCTCAGTTAATTAATGGAAAGATACAAAACTAAGGACAAAACACATGTAATTTTTTTACTCGAGCTGCCATCTGTGAGCTGGGATGAAAACGCTACAGAACGTAACAAGGCCACTTTCAGCATCACATTAATCGCTTAAACAGTTCTGTACGCAAGTAACAGATGGCGTTAAATTCAAACTTTACGTTTACAAACACAGCTAGTGTACTGTAATGTATAAAATAATCTGAAATTAGTCAAACTTAAGTTACACTCTTACTCCCTTATTCATAAACGTCTGCTAACTTAACAAGCCGCTAATAATTGCTTGTCCCTTTTGCTCTTTTGGACACATTGTTAAGACAGAAAGGGACAAACAATTATTAGTGGCTTGTTAAGTTAGCAGACGTTTATGAATAAGGGGGTTATATTTTATATAATAACTTAGCAAAATAGGATTTACATAAATAATTTAATTTTTAACTCAATTGAATTGCATAGGAAAGCCTGCACCACACAAACGTTCCTTTTTACCCAATGGTTGACTGGTAGAAAATGCCTTAAGGCAGTAAGTCGGCCATTTGTACTTTTTTTTATTGTGCAATTTTTCAAATATTAGATTGATGAAAATTTCCTGCCAATTTGCGAGAAGAATCCTGTATTCTAGAGGAATTGTTGCCTGGAATGTTGTCAAGTTTGGCTCTAAGTAATATGTTTAGGAGAGTTTACCTTTTGCTCATGTACTTTTTGTAGCGTATTCAAACGTAAAGGGAAAAGTAAAATAAATATAATTTATCAATTCAGGTTTTTTTAAATATTTATTTTCAAAACTACAATTTATGTACATAGATTAAATCTAACTAATCTACTTAACCTAACCTATATCTAAGATTGGCCCTTGTGGCATTGTACCGAGGATGCTGGCGGCATTTCCTCGCTGTATCGCAATACTGATGCGTTGTGCGAGGAAGTCGCCAGCTCTTCGGTCTTTAGTTACATCAACCAGACGTTTCGCGATCTCAGCAAACAATTTGCGTGCGCTGGGAATTCAGGTTGTTTTATTGAAAAATTGAGCGAGAAGAAAAATATTTAATATTTTGGCCAAAGTTAGTAGGTACCTAACCTGCGTTTACGGTAACAATCATGAAAAAAAAATACAAAAGAATTGAGTTCCTCCTCCTTTAGAAATTTAGAGGTCGTGTAAAAAAATATTCAGTGAAATAATGAACCTCCTCCTATTGAAATTTTGAAATCGGTTAAAAAAACACCCTTCGAAGACTTTAAAATTGTGCGATTTCGTTGGTTCATACGCATGTATTTACATAATACGTAGGTAGATACAGTCAAGGTAAACCATATAGAGGCGGGCAGAGTGCAAAAATATGTATAGACGGTGCTCGCGAGTAGTGATGTGCCGTCGGGTAATTTCACACTTTCCGTAATTCTCATTGGAGAACTTTACCGTAAATTACCGAGAATTACGGTAACTTTCTCCCATAGTATTTTTTTTCTATGCAATTTGCATATGAATATTTTGTCTGCATCGTATTTTATATTACTTTATGTGGTACATTTAAGTATCATAATGCTATTTTACTAATGACAGGGTTTTATAGGTGATTTTGACGTTCAAGCAGGTAAAATAGGTACTCGTATAAACCCCTTACTTGACCCGTAAGCGGTAAGCGGCTTTACCAAAGGTTTTCTTATCGGTAGCTGAGTATTCAATTACCTAGGATTTAAAATAGGCAATTGTGATTATGAGCCTGTGATACCCTTTTCTAAGATTTATCTGGGAATAGGGTGTAAATTTTATTCAATTATAATGATGAATTCAGACAGTTCATATTGAAGCGACGTGCTGTCAACACAACTGTTAGTGATATTTCAACAATGAGGCCAAGAGTAAAGTGCTAGAGTATTTTAGGCAAAGTACTGAAAATGATCCTGTTTCTGTTCAGGATCAGAAGCCGAAGAAATGCCGCAAATTAAGAATTAAAATTCACATACAAATTTATGAAAATAAAAAAAAATCGTTTCTATTCCTATCCAATAATCCTATCCTAGTACCAATAATTTTAAAGAGACAACTTACTGCAAAAAAAAATTAAAGAAAACTGTTTTCCTACATTTACTATGGGAAAAAAGTGAAATTTAATTTTGATTGATATTACTGTTTATTCATGTTGCTAATAATGTTTTCATACAGTTTTGAATTGATGACTTCCAGCCTCCCGAACAAGCTGGATTCCGAAAAGGCTATAGTACCATAGACCACATACATACGCTGCGGCAAATTATACAGAAGACCGAGGAGTATAACTTGCCATTATGCTTAGCGTTTGTGGACTATGAGAAAGCTTTCGATTCGGTAGAAATATGGGCTCTTCAGCGATGCCACATTGACTATTGGTACATCGAAGTGTTGAAGTGTTTGAATAGCAACGCCACAATGTTGGTCCGAGTACAGAAGCAGACTACGAAGACAATTCCGTTGCAAAGAGGCGTAAGGCAGGGCGATGTTATATCTCCGAAACTGTTTACTGCCGCAATGTAAGATGCCTTTAAGCTCCTGGAATGGCAAGGACTTGGCATCAATGTGAACGGCGAAAACATCACTCACATTCGAAGTTGTTGACTCTTACATCTACCTAGGACAAGTAGTCCAATTAGGTAGGCCCAACTTCCAGAAAGAGGTCAACCGCCGAATCCAACTCGGTAGGGCAGCGTTCAGGAAACTACGCGATGTCTTTTCGTCCGACATACCTCAGTGCCTTAAGACGAAAGTCTACAATCAATGTGTGTTACCAGTTATGACTTACGCCGCTGAAACGTGGTCCTTCACCATCGGCCTCATCTCTAAACTCAAAGTCGCTATGGAGAGGGCTATGCTCGGAGTTTCTCTGCATGATCGAATCAGAAATGAGGAGATCTGTAGGCGAACTAAAGTTACTGACTGACATAGCCCTCCGAATTAGCAAGCTGAAGTGGCAATGGGCAGGCCACATTGCACGCAGAGCGAAAAGTGCTCGAGTGGAGACCACGGCTAGGCAAACGCAGCGTAGGACGTCCACCCACAAGATGAACAGACGACTTTACCGTATGCAGGTCGCATCTAACCGGTACATGTGGAGGTCCAGAGGGGAGGCTTATGTTCAGCAGTGGACGTCTTATGACCAAGATGATGATGATGATACAGTTTTATTGTCATTTAGCATGGGAGGAAAAAATTGCGTGACAGACATTATAATTAAAGTTTCCCTTATTTTCCATAGTAAATGTATAAAAACCATTTAATTATAACGTTTTTTTATTGTCCTTGTTATTTTTTTATGTAACTAATTATTTAAGAAACTTGCAAGATATAATTTCACGGTACGTATTCTGTTTCTTAATGATTTCGTGGAATTTAATTATTTTATTCATACGAAAAACGCTGTTTTTAATTTTATTTTATGTATACATATAACGCAAGCATTATTATGAACCATTATTGCCCATTTTATCAAAATGTTTAATTTATATAACAAAAAAATACCATTTTGCGTTGTAAAAATTCTCTGGAGAAAATTCGCGGAGAACGTTCTCCGTAATTTACGCCGGTAATTTACCGTAATTTTGGTAATAAACTAGTTCCACTAGTCACATGTTTATGTAATTTTCAGGTCAGATTATTATTACTAAATTAAGTACTATTCTGGAAAAAAAATATGAAAAAAGTAATAACTTAAAACACTTTCTCCATAATTACCCGCCCGGAGAACTTTACCGAGAAAGTTACCCGATAGTTCTCTTTGTTCTCGTAATTTACGGTAACGGCACATCACTACTCGCGAGCATTGCGAAAGATTTTTTTTTTTAATTTGAAATAGGCTTACTCATGGCCACAGACTAGCCAAGGGCAGAGACGTGGCCTACGATGGAGTGAGTTTGCCCAGAAGGTGCCTATTCACCCTTCACTTGCATGAAGGTTGACGGGTTATATGATCTCGGAAATATAGACACCGGCAGGGAATTCCACTCCTTGGCAGTACGCATAAGGAAAGAAGACGCAAAGCGCTTTGTACGAACAAATGGAATATCAACCAAGTAATGGTGGAACCTGGCTGTGCGTCTAGAATTTCGATGGTAAAATGGGGAATAAGCTCATGAAGCTCTTGAGCACACTCCCCGAAGTGCAATCTGTAGAACACCAATAGACTGGCAACTTTCCGCAGATGGGCTAAAGAGATTTTAACTATGCATTCTAGACATCAAAATAAACAAAAAATATTATGAACCCTAATGTCAAATTCCACTTACTTTTTATCATAACAAAAATTTGTTAAAATTAATTTTTAAAATGAATTTTTTTTGGGACGGGTTTTTTCGTCAAGTCTATTCTTTTTTTTTAATTGTCAGACAAAAGGTGTGGTAATATGTGTGCGTGTGGACTGAGGGACCACTTATATTTTAATGGTTATTGGTATGATGGTGTTTGGTGAAAATTTAGTAGTAGTAGAGAATTATTTTGTAGAAAAATCCTGGAATTTGTAAAGAATTCATTAAATAGTTATACAGCCAAACGTGTGGTCCCTCAGTTCACACACTGAACCTTACACTTCTGGGCAAGTGTTTAATATGCTGGCTTATTTTAATGTTACACATTTAGTAAAAACATATTTAAACGCATTCGTAATGACCGAAACGTAATTTGGCAATGATTATACACTAAAAAGTCTTCCTTTTTTGGTCCCTGAGGGACCACTTATAATAACTAATAAATCGGTACATTCATACAAAAAATAAATGCATTTTTCTTTGCAAACATTAGTAAAAAACGCAAGGAAGATTGTGAAAGTCAAAGGAAAGCACAACTATTAATCAATTTCGCAAAATTTATATTTCTTTGTGGTCCCTCAGTTCACACACTATGAGTTAATAAAATAATCAAAATCTCCTAAAATATAAACATTATTAAGAGGTTTGTCGTACTGTGGTTTAGTTAAAAAGCTTGACTACATAAATATATATTTTAACGTGGATTGATGGCGTACAATATAAAATAAATTGCTTTTTAACATTTCCTTAGCAAAGCGTTCATTGGGGTGACCACACAATGATGCGTTTACTAACGTGACGTGCCTCGTTTGTAAATTCAACTTTTTAAATTTGCTTACTAATATTAAATGGACCAAGGAAAAACTGCATACAGCCAACTTCATTTTAGATTCTGTAAGCAAAATTATGAAATTAAAAACAAACTAGGTTTATGGTATCAGGTTTGGTGCGGTAAAACATGTAGCTCGAATATACTTGTCCTGCGTATTAAGTTTAAAAAATAAAAAGGCGGCAAATTAACTTGAATTGATGTGTTTGGTTTGTTATTTGTTATTTATACTCCTATTTTCCGGATTGTTGATCTGGTAAGTACCTCCATTAAGCAGCATTCTATTTTAATAGTATGGCCGTGTGGTGACGGCAGTAAGAATACATTTGTCACCACCCCAACTCCTCCTGCGGGTGTCGTAAAAGTGTCACTGATCATTAGGTATTTGATAAAAGAATGATGATGGGCAGCGGCGTCATCATAGTGGACACATTACTGCGATCGTCAATCCGCTTGCCCAGCGTGGCGATTATGGGCACTTATCTCCTAATAAAGTTAATAGGAGAGGCCAACGGTGTACGTCGTGGACTATCATAGGCTGATGATGATGTATGGTTTGTCAGGTTTACCATCATTTGCTATAAACAACTTTTCTGAAATAACTATTTAACAAACAACTATTCACAAACCTGCAATTTCCTAAAATGCTAATTTTATAAATAACTTCCTACATGACAAATTGTCCTACATATATTACTAGCTTTTACCCGCGACTTCCTCTGCGTTAAATCTTTAGAAACAATATTTATAAGCCTATAACCTTATTAAATTTCATCTAAATTCGTTTAGCGGTTTAAGCGTGAAGAGGTAACACAGGGATCGCTGACTAATATTTCAAGTTCGGGTGCGCAAGTGGGTTAATTTTCCTTAAATCGCGGATTCGACGGGATTAATGCCTTCTAGGGAGTAATGAAAATACGTACTGTATTACTCCCGCCTATTTTTATGTACATATTTATTCGAAATGAAAAGGTGCCTTTCGCCCCTTGCTCCCTACTACCCGTAATGTGTAAGCAATACTGTTCAATTGTAATAAAATCGCTCTAGTTAATTCAGAAAAGTTGTTTAGCAAATGATGGGAAACCTGAAAAACCATACTATTAGAATATAATGCTGCTTAATGGAGGTACTTACCAGATCAACAACCCGGAAAATAGGAGTATAAATAACAAATCCATTGCAACACAATGCTAATTTGCAAATACAGCAATAACAAACCAAACACATAAATTCAAGTTAATTTGCCACCTTTTTATTTTTTAAACATAATACGCAGGACAAGTATATTCGAGCTACATGTTTTACCGCACCAAACCTGATACCATAAACTTAGTTTGTTTTTAATTTTGTAATTTTGCTTACAGAATCTAAAATGTAGTTGGCTGTATGCAGTTTTTCCTTGGTCCATTTGATATTAGTAAGCAAATTTAAAAACGAGGCACGTCACGTTAGTAAACGCTTCATTGTGTGGTCACCCCAATGAACGCTTTGCTAAGGAAATGTTAAAAAGCAATTTATTTTATATTGTACGCCATCAATCCACGTTAAAATATATATTTATGTAGTCAAGCTTTTTAACTAAACCTCAGTACGACAAACCTTTTAATAATGTTTATATTTTAGGAGATTTTGATTATTTTATTAACTCATAGTGTGTGAACTGAGGGACCACAAAGAAATATAAATTTTGCGAAATTGATTAATAGTTGTGCTTTCCTTTAACTTTTGCAATCTTCCTTGCGTTTTTTACTAATGTTTGCAAAGAAAAATGCATTTATTTTTTGTATGAATGTACCGATTTATTAGTTATTATAAGTGGTCCCTCAGGGACCAAAAAAGGAAGACTTTTTAGTGTATAATCATTGCCAAATTACGTTTCGGTCATTACGAATGCGTTTAAATATGTTTTTACTAAATGTGTAACATTAAAATAAGCCAGCATATTAAACACTTGCCCAGAAGTGTAAGGTTCAGTGTGTGAACTGAGGGACCACACGTTTGGCTGTATAACTTTTTAATGAATTCTTTACAAATTCCAGGATTTTTCTACAAAATAATTCTCTACTACTACTAAATTTTCACCAAACACCATCATACCAATAACCATTAAAATATAAGTGGTCCCTCAGTCCACACGCACACGGTAATATTAGAACACATTGTGGTAGCATTGAAATCAAAAAGAAGTTTTAAGTATGACGAGTTACGTCGAAAAAGTTATTTCAAAAAACTAGGTTAATTATCTCTGGAACCAAGCCGAATCCAGGAAATTTTATATAACATGAAATACTCTAAATATGCTCAGTAATTCAACATTAAAATCTTTCGGAATGCTCACGAGCACCGTGTATATAGGACATTAAGGTGCGTTCAAACCAAAAGAGCATTCGCTATTCTAATCCCCCACTCTACGAAATTCGATCGTTACACAAAACGTGATTGGTTGATTTCGTAGAACGGGGGATAGAACAGCGAATGCTCTTTTGGTTTGAACGCACTTTTATGCTCTACCTTGACGGTACATGTACATACTGTACTATACATAGGTACCCTGTTTATTTTCTAGTATCTCTATCTTTGTTTGCCGGTCACCGGTACCTAATCAAGTCTTGTGACTTAAATTTGACCTCAGCAATGACTGCTGGCATTTTTTATACATAATATTGGTCGAATGACAAACAATGTAATAATCTATGCCGTAAAGAAAAAAACACTTTTTCAGTACAGATGGTGTTTTTTATGTGCTAGTGAAAAAAGTGATGAATTTTTTGTCATGTCGAAAAGTAAATTAGTGACTCGTGTGGATTTGAAACACTCCCTTAAGTCTTGTTTTAATTTATCGCCGCTCGTTTTGAATTGCATTATTTTTTCGCAATTGTATCGTAATGTATTATTTCGTAAGATATTGCTGCACGCTCTTCTCAAGTTATGAAATTGTTTTAGAATGTTAACTTAGGTAAGTAATTTGAGTACTCTTGTACGATAACTCACAATAAATAGACTAAAAGTTGTCATTTTGGCCCTTCTTTTTGTCGGGCATTGTCATAGGTAGTAAAAATTAAATAAAGAAATACTTAGTATTATGGAAGAATAAATAGTAATTGGCAATATGATGGACAGACTGACGGACGGACGCAGTAAGTAACCATTGCACCAAGCAGTTACCACTGCTTGGTGCAGCAACCATTAAAATAATTAAAAAATTGTTACCAAAGGTCAGGCAAACATCGCAGTAGCATGTGCAATCATAGGCCACATAGGAGTGGCCAGGGTGCTCATAAATATCTGAGCAGTTATCTATTGTCATGAAATTAACCCTTAATTCGACAAAAATAGGGGATGGTCGTGTGTTCAAGCCTCCTTGGCACTCAATAGTGTTAATAATTTTGGTTCGGGAAAAATACAAAAAGTGGGTCAAAGACCATGTCCAGTATTTTGGACGTTGTCGAATTAAGGGTAAAGTTCATGTTCAGATATTTTTGAGCACAATGACAGTTGCGATATATATGTGATAGTGACTATACCTATTAGATACGTCAGATTACTCTAACGCCTCAGCGTTAAAAAACTCAGCTCTCTTGTCAAATGCTAATAATATATCGTCATATGTTATTAGCGCAAATTAACCGTGCAGTGTTAATGGTTGCACAGCTTATTAACGCTAATTTGGAAAATAATAAAGTACTTTCTGGGGTTTATTCTTAGGTGGCCGTAATATATTTGTCGCCACCCCAACTCTTCTCGTAGGTGTTGTAAGAGTCGACTAAGGGATTGAAGTGTCATCGACCATTCATTTTTTCGATCGATGACGATCGACAACCCGCTTGCCCAGCGTGGCGATTATGGGCATTACCTCCTAATGCATCTATACGCATTAGCAATAGGAGAGGCCTTTGAATCCCGACGTCGTACAGAACTGGACGACAAGAGGGATAAGCTGATAGCCCGAGCATCAGCGGCAATCAGCTATCACTATGTAAATGGTGTTTTCTTGTGCCCGTTGTGTACACGGGTCTTTGTTAACAAGATCAGCTACGTCAGCCACACTAGAGCACATGAGCGTCAATAAAGGAGTTGAAGCAGTCTCCGTGGCCGAAAACGGTCAGAAGCATACATATATATAGGAGAGGCCTATGTCCAACATAAAAAAATACACCTACAAGAATATATTTACTGATTAAAAAATGCCGTATTCATATTACATGAGTAGTAAGATATCATTTTGCGAACACGAAAGTGTAGATATACTAAGTACAATGTGAGCCTGTGGAAGTTAACGCCAAACATGTAACAAGCGTTTATTTTTAACACCTTAACACAAACGAAACAATTAGGAAGCCTTCTTGACGTTAGCTTAGAAAAAAATACATCATTATTATTATCATTTTATTTGCACATAAAAAAGGTTTTACATAAAAGGTGTTTCAGAAACCACAATGTCATAACCATTTTAGCTCTTTAGGCTTCATACACTACCTTGTATTTTAATGAGAGTGACTGAAATATTGTTTATTACGTCATCAGCATTTCTCAGTACACTGCTGGACGTAGGCCTCTCCTATTAATTATCTATGCACATCGACGCATTAGGAGGTAAATGCCCATAATTGCCACGCTGGGCAAGTGGGTTGGCGGCTGCAGTAATGTTCACTATGATGATATTGATGATACTACTGCCCATCATCAATCTTCTATGAAGGAATATCCATTGACAATTTAATTATTCCCTTATTCGACTCTTACGACACTCACGGGAAGATTTGGGGTGGTGTAAATATGATCGATGACGAGCGGGTTTGTCAAAAATATAACCTGTAATAGGTATTATGAAAGTCAGAACTCCAAATTGACGGTCTGCCAGCGAGCAATGGAGCGCAGCATTCTAGGTGTAACGAGGATGGATTGCATCCGGAACACTACGCTACGCTCCAAAACACGCATAGCTGACGTGGGTGAATAGACTGCCAGGCTAAAGTGGGACTGGGCCGGTCACGTCTACCGCATGCATCCAGAAAGGTGGGCTATTACAGCCACCAAGTGGATGCCGCAAACTAGGCGGGGACGAGGCAGGCCCAGGCGGAGATGGCGGGGCGACCTGGACGCCTTCGCCAACAATTGGCCAGACTTGGCACCGAACCGGGAGCTGTGGAAATCCGAGAGAGAGGCTTTTGCCCAGCAGTGGGACACCCCTACAGGCTAGAAAAAAAAACAAGGTATTATGACAGTACGAAGTAAGCCACGCGTCTTCGTAAATGAAGCGATCTACAGGTTGCACGCGAGAAATGTGAGACATTTTAGAATAGATTGGAAGAATATCATAATTTTATAGTTACATAATGCACACATTACGGAACAGCAAAAATAAATGCAGTGGAAACATTTTCTAGGTTAAAGTGTAAAGTACAAAAATATTACCATCTTGTAGCGACACTAATTTTTACAAGATTATTAAATGTGAATTATATTTGTACAATTAAAAGCCCATAGTCATCTAAAAATTAAATATACATTAAAGGACCATGCCCAACGTTGTATGGAGCTTTGCCCCAAAGTCAACACAGCTAAAAGTTACATCGTTGAATAGGTCTTTAAATCTACTTCATTTTATTCTACGGGTACCAAGATGAATTCCATTGCAGAACTGAGATATTCATATGTTAGCGTAAACACAATCTATCAGAAAATGGGTTATTTAGATAATACTGCTTAATCATTAGGATAACGAAGTGTGAAAAAAAAATGTGGCAAATAATTGTTTTTATTTACACAATTGGCCGTGTGGTGACGGCAGTAAGAATACATTTGTCACCACCCCAACTCCTCCTGCGGGTGTCGTAAAAGTCGACTAAGGGATTGAAGTGTCACTGACCATTATTTGATAAAAGATTGGAGCAGCGTCATCATAGTGGACACATTACTGCGATCGCCAATCCGCTTACCCAGCGTGGCGATTATGGGCATTTACCTCCTAATGCGTCTATACGCATAGTTAATAGGAGAGGCCTACGTCCAGCAGTGGACTAGCATAGGCTGATGAAGAATTCGCCAAACTAAAAACCACAATGCCCTCAATGAATGTTTTGCTTTGGCGCCTCTAATTAGTATTTACGTGTCGAATTACGCATAAGCTACGTATATATCATTGGGAATTAATATAATGACCATTATACACCGGAGAAGCGGCTGTTACACGCAGATTGGAAAATATTGTTCGAGACGTAGATCTTTTTAGTAAGTGATTTTAGTGTTCTTCAGCGACGCATTCTAGAAAATATTGAAAATTCTAAAAATATACATGTATGATATCTTCGAACAGCGAAAATGTAATTTAATTAGAACGTTTCTAAATATTATTTATGTATGCATAGGTTAAATAGTGAAGTGAATTATTATAATGTGTAACACAAGTATTGTATTTCACTGGTAAGAAGTGTTTTTCCAATATTTCATATTACTTCATTTTTTTATATTATTCAAGGGCCTTTATGATTTTTTACATTTTATAATCACATGAAATTTATTTAGAGTTAGGTAACTAACTTTAATTTAATTCTAAATGCTGTACTTTTAAAAATTCTGAATTATACAATAAAGGCCAGGCGACAACAATTTTATACATTGTTAATTTGAATAATATAATTTTGAGGTTTCTGGAACAATATAGATAGATAGCACTACAATTAGTTTTGTTTAAGATACATTTGAAGAAGTTGTACAACTTATCCTACCAATGAACGCACTAGCCAAAAAGGTACCTATTACCTAGTACCTCCTTAAAAAAATAGAGTGATTTCATCATTAAAATTTTTAAATGTGCTGGAATTAGTTGTGATTTTGACAACAACAACGTCCCTTTTTTCCAAAGCGGATATTTTAAGTAAGTACCTACCTAGACACAATTTTAATGTTCATAATATGCCTAATGTTTATGATTAAGCTCAGCATTCTGTATAATTTTGTACATTAAACATTAACATTAGGCCTTTTGGCCAATCTTGCACTCCCAGAAACCCAAAAATAGCACTTACATAACATTATGACAGAAAAAAATTGTTGACTAATCTTGAAATAATTACATAGATGAAATCCACAACCCAAAAATTGGTACATAATTATACTCGTATATCATATCTATAGTAAACTACATGTCTATTGGACTAATGATAGTCACTACTCTCATGGTAACAAATAAAATAAATGAAAAGAAAATAGATATACTTGTATCTAGACATTGGATAAACCTCAAGCTTTCTAATCAAGCCCTTATTTGTTGTATAGGAATGGTGCCTAATATCCAAGTAGAACATGAGACTAGCTTCGAAGACAACCTTCCTGCGAAGGCCGGGCCGCGAGTGTACCAAGTTATATACACCAATGTACTTGTCTTCGGTTACTGGCACGTCGCTGGACTCTACGGACTGTACCTCTGCTTCGCGGCAGCCAAATGGCCTACAATCTTATTCAGTATGGAAAGTCAATGTAGCTTTTAATGGTGAAGGTCTACTTGTAGCAACTGAATACTAAACGTCTCACTGACTGCCAACCTCCACCGTCCCCAATTCATCGACTGGGTGGTAGATTGGGGATACATCGATTTTGGTCTTTCGTCTTGAGTACAGTGTGGAAACCGATAGCGGATCATTCACAACAGGCGGACTGAAAGACATAAAGCTTTCCCTGCCCGGCCAAACAGAAAAACGTAATTCGTGCGGGATTTGAGAAAGAGTACATCATCCTATTCTCTCATTCTCCAATACATCATTTATGATCTTAGCTTATATCAGTCCACTGCTGAAGAAAGGCCTCTTCTATTGCCTTTGCGTATTACAGACGCAATAGGAGATAAAAATCCATAATCGCCACCCAGGGGGTTGACGGTAGCAATAGCGTGTGAAAATCAATGGGCAGTGTATTGTCACATACGTACACACTATTACGGCTCGGCCGCAGACATGTGCGAATTTCTGCGCAGCCAGCGTTTTTTCTAATTATTGTGTGTCATCTCAACTAACAATAACCACCGTGCACCAGAAAATCACACAATGAACAGACTAAAACGCTTGCTGCGCCGCAATTCACGTGTCTCCGTGGCTACTGTTCTATAATCTAATCACGAACATTATTTTCTACTTTCAGATTTCATCCTCCACGTGGTAGCCGTGTGGGGAGTGACTGCGGGAGCGCACCGGCTCTGGTCACATCGCTCGTATAAGGCAAAGAAACCGCTCCAGATCATACTCATGCTGTGCCATAGCTTGGCGTCCCAGGACACAGTTATACACTGGGCACGTGATCACAGGTACGGAAACTGTGATGACAAGGTTGGTATACCATAAGAACATTCACGTATGATGCAATGGACTACTCAGAACAGATTTTATTTTTGTGTTTTTCTTACGCTGTTATCTTCTCAAAAAAGAGACGTCTACCGTTGCCGTTGGAATCTTGCCGGTCTTCGATTAGGTTGAATTTTTTCACACTAGCTAATACACGTTATTACAAATCCAATATGGCGGCCCACCCAAGGGTTTGCTGTCAGGAATGCGAAAAAAGCGTGATTTTTAGGTTTTTTTAGCTATTATAATTATTTTGCTCCTACTCTTACTGCCATTTGTATTCAAAAGTTTTTAACCGACTTAAAAAAGGAGGAGGTACTCAATTCTTCTGATTTTTTTTTGTTTTTGTAGGTATGTTACCCGATATCTCCGAGAATCGTGAACCGATTTTAAATTTTTTTGATCGTTCGTATATAACCCCGTGATGGTCACGTTGGTACCAAGTTGGGGTCTGATGATGGGATCTTGGAGAAATCGAGGGATCTCTTCAAATGATATTGATACATGTACGGCGCTTTTGGTCATTTTCATTCATTTACAAGAATTTTCATTCAGAAAGTAGGATCTGATAATAGAAAACCAATGATGGACACCACAGATGATAGGATCTTGGAGAAATCGGCTTAAGTTGGTTGTTTTAAATTTTTTCAATTTGGTGCTTATTATTTCCACAGGTTGCACCATAAATATAGCGATACAGATGCTGACCCACACAATTCTACTAGAGGATTCTTTTACTCGCATATCGGCTGGTTATTGGTGAAAAAACACCCGGAGGCGATTCAGAGAGGAAAGACTATTGATGTCTCGGATCTTTATGAAAATCCAATTTTGCAGTTTCAACAGAAGTGAGCAATTTATTTGCCTTATGCCTGCATTCTAAGTACTTACTAATCGTAGGTTTTCCTTACCAAATGGGTAAAATCAGAACCGAATAACTATTAAGACTGATATCCGTTCTTCTGTCGATTCGTTTTTCTGTATCTTGTGTATGTATGTGACCCCGTGTAGGCAAACTTATTATTATAGTATATAAGCCTCAATTTAGTTTAATTTTTTGTCAGATATTTTTATAAAATGGAATTGTATAAAATAAAAGCATTATTTACCAATTACAAAAATTCTAAGTAAAAAAATGTAATAAGAAAATACCTATTGCACGCAATTTCCATGACCACATTTTAAATAACGTTTTCTATTTCAGGTATAAGTGGTATCTCACCGGCGTACTAACGTTCCTACTGCCAACATTCATTCCAGTCTACTTCTGGGGAGAAACTCTAGTCAACGCACACCATATTTCTGTTCTCCGCCTGCTAACCGGCTTAAACATCGCCTTTTTCGTCAATAGTGCAGCACACATGTTTGGCAACAAGCCTTATGACAAAAGCATATCGCCTACACAGAGCGTTACACTCTCTTTAGCCACACTTGGAGAGTGCTTCCACAATTATCACCATGTGTTCCCTTTTGATTACCGTACAGCGGAACTTGGCAACAACTACATCAACTTTACGACGAAATTAATAGATTTTTTTACGTGGATCGGATGGGCTTATGACTTGAAATACGCTTCTGATGATATGATTATGAACAGAGGGAAAAGGACAGGGGACGGTACTGATCTATGGGGACGAGAGAAAGAAATAAAAACAAATTGAAAAATTGGTAATAACAATTTATAAAATACGGACCCCGATTTATGTTTTTTTTTTCTTTTAATAAGGTGAGATAATCCTGAGGTCATCCAATACATATCTTCGACTTCCCCGTTCAACTTTTTATCGTTCAATAACGTCTTTCAATTGTTTCAACGCGTCATCCAGAGCTTCATAAACTCCTTGCGTATCCGGTGGCCTGACTTCTAAAGACTCTGTTGGACTCCTTGTTTGTGATTTATGGAGGAAACTCTGAGTAAGCGGGCAGAAGACATCAGGGTTGATAGATTCGGTTCTGGATTTTCCAGTGAGGTAGCTCATTGGCACGCCAATGAGAAGTACTGACATCACGCCAGCAAAAGGGCAGTAGGTGAAGGAGATTTTGAATAGTGACTGCAGTGGTTTTGTTGGGATTTGGGTACTGAAAAGAAAAAAAAAAATGTTTAAAGATAATATCACGAAAACGTGTGGGTTAGTTCGTATTATTGACAAATTTTATCTTCGTGAGTTGTAGGAAAGGTACTAAACACATTAGATGATACCCTCAAGAAACAAAAAATAGATCCATTGAAGGAGGTGGAAAAAGATTTTGTATATTTGTGGGAGTGATCATTATACCATATATTATAATAATAAAACACCCTCACAGGCTTGGCTATTAACTGGTATTAATAAAAAATAGCACAATGAAATGGATCACTCACACGACATTAGGCAAACTGCTAGTAAGGTTAACCAAGGTGTGTGTAAAGTTCGTTTTTCCACAGCCCGTGGTAGCCAGGTGCTTTCCCTGGAAGGTCAATGCCCCCGAGGCGAGGGCATTCTCTGCACCAACAAGTAACCAACCGCAGAGCAGAAGGCTTAGGAGGCAGCCACTAAGTGCGCCCTGAAATTTTGTAACATGGTGAATTCTATGACGTAATAATATATAAAAAAATAAATGCAAGTATTCTGATATAGGTATTTTAAACACCTTCTTGGTAGCGACAAAAGCGTTGTAAATGTAAAACCCATGTGAGGGAGAAGCCATACGGCGGTTGGTATATTCTCTTCTATGTTTTATGATATCCCATAATAAGTAGTGGTCGACATTAGAAATCGTGGGTATTTATAATTACGAAATCAACAGTTTCTCTTTAACAAGATGGCACAAATAATGACAGAGATGAATGTCACTACGAGAGCTACGTGTTGCCGTCGATCCAGCTCTCCAGCATACCAGATCAACAAACTTGCGCAGTCATCGTTAGGCTTTGCAAATCTTGACATTACAATCATATAAATATTATCACGTCACATTCAGCATACTCACAGAACAATTGGCTCTAGAGAAGACAATTCCTAGAGTAAACAGCCCTAGTAAAGTCCCCGCCGTAACACCAGTCACCCCGAAAGCTACGTGTTGTAGTCGATCTAGCTCTCTTGCGCACCACACTACGCTTGCGCAGTACGTCCCTACTAAAACGCAGAGGAGCTGAAAACATTCAAAATATGAAAGCTTTCACCGATTTATGATATAAGTCTAAGTAACTTTAGACTCAATCAGATAAAAAGTCGGTCCTGACAGCTATTAGTTCTAAATATACAATATCATACAATGGAAGGCTGGGAATTTAATAGAAGCAGCAATGCTAAATGACTGTTTGAATTTAAAAATAAAATTGATAATTACTTTCGCAGCTGTGTTTTTAGTTAGAATCAATCACATTTGCTATTGGTACACTATTAGCAACACTGAACGCTATATCTACATGAGATAATAGACTTTTTTTCAGAGGAAATTATTAGCTCGCCAAGTTTTACTGGCTATCGTAGAACTTAAAATGTTGTCACCTTCATAATTTTACAGCATGCAAGTTCACTTGTGCTCTGTGGCATCCAAGGCCTAATGAACTCTTCAAAAAGGACCCCCGATACGGAGTTTATTATAGAGGCAATGCACCTGAAAATAATTATATTACTTTTTGAGTGATTCAGTGTACCTTGAATATCGTCGGCTGACAAGCAAAACTCACTATAAAAACTGTCACTACTCTTAGCAACCTTTTATGTCAGTATTAAGTCAGAACTGAGATAGGAGCTTTATTTCAAGTAGGTATTTGTTACTTAGTGAGTTTTGCTTGTCAACCGACGATATGTATAATAGCACTTTTCGTAGTAATAAACTCAAAAAGTAAACCACCAGAAATTCTACCATTTGAGAGAGTAATAGAGGACAACATGTCCTCAACTTTACCTACCCATAAATTTTTTTGAAGATCAGCACAGCAAAGTATGAATAAATATCGAAATTGTCTTGCGCGTAGAAGACTTCACATTAAATCTTTAACAATATATAAATACTTTATACTTACCCCGTAGTTGCACTGAAAATGGCGATAATGAAAATACCACATATTCCAGGAAACATGGATGACAGGCTGTGTAGAAATTGAGGTACCAGCTGAAATAAAATGAAAATCAGCTGTATTGAAAAATATAGTCCGTGTTACATTCAAGATCTAGGTAGGTAGAGAGGTAGTGTACATCAATAATCATTTTCAGACCGGTATTATGATCAGTACTGGGAAACCAAACTTAGCAGCCTTGGTAGGTATATTTGGCATCGCTACGCTCGGCTGAACATACCTACACAGCCTGCTAAATTTGGTTTCGCGGTACTATTTTATACTTTTGAAATAACAACAGATTACGCTACTTCAATATTCCTTTAAACTATGTCGATCCAGTAACCACATAGTTTAAAGAACCGTATCCGATACCGATCAGAATATGAGAAATCAATTGGAGGTAGGTGCGTAACAAAAGTCAAAACAGATATTCAAAGTAATAATATATTACCTGTTCATGCTTCTTAATCTGCCCCGAAAGTAAAGGGTCGCAGCCCGCAAACCAGGCATACAAAGCCAGTCCAAGCAGACATGACAGCAGTTTCATGAAAATAACTCCTACGCAAGAGATGGCTAGACATATCCTGGCTCTGGTTATTGTTGGTACTGCCTGGAGTTTTTGCAGAGATGATTGACTGAGAGCGACTTTCCATAACCAATTTGTACTGAGAGCTAAAGTCACGGTTAGAAATGAAGTATGATGGGCCAGTTCAGGATCAGGACTGAAACAAATAAAATTATCCGAATCGCATCATAAGGTGACAAGCACGAGTATCCCTAAAAGTGATACTTAGGTATCACTTGTATGTACTTAGGTATCAGTTATTAACATTAACATATTTTGCAATAGTAAATGTATACTAGTGTATGCTCTGAAGAAGAAGAATGGGCATAATTCATGCTCGTCAGCTAAAAATGTATAACCTTACAACTGCGACCATATAAAACATGGACGTCTAACGCCAGCTCAAAAATGCTCCCAAAAACAATTGTTAAATTGTGCCAAGATGGGCAGGGCATAGCGTTTTTCTTAACGCCGTGCATAATTCGGCGCAACATATTTGAGCAATGTTTATAGATTATAGTCAATCAACACTTTGATGGACCAATCACAACTATTTTTAAACGATGGTTTAAGTTTTTATAGGTTGACATTGAAATTTATTACCGTGATGCATTGAAGAGGGGGTGACACTTGTCAACTAAAATTCAGGACCGTTTTTGAAAGGCAATTTAGTTTGGCGTGCGGCTTCCATGTTTTATTTGTTCGTAGCTTGTATGTAGGTACTTAGGTATCAGTTATTAACATATTTTGCAATAGTAAATGTATACAAGTGTATGCTCTGAAGAAGAAGAATGGGCATAAATGATGCCCGTCAGCTAAAAATGTAAAACCTTACAACTTTTCTATAAATTTAAATTTCATTGAAATGGAATGTTGTAATATACATTGGGCCTTGCGAGTCTAATACAATGCACAACTCACTCATACAACACCAGCCGATCACCATGACTAGCTATCTCCCACATCCTCTTTATCCCCATTGGCAGCAACGCCAGGCCAGCCGGCAGCGCAGTCCCGGCCAAGGACAAGAAGAACGTCAGCGCGCCTATGCTCACGATGGCTTGCAGGCCTCCCACTGCCGTGAAGGTTGCGCACAGGACGCAGGTTACTGCGGTCGCTCGACCCGCTAGAGGGTCTGTAACTGAAACGATCATAAAAGTTATTGCAGAGATAGTAACTAGTTATAATAATATTTTCTATTTCTGTATCTTTGGATAATCTTACACAAATCGACTTAGTTCCACGGTAAGGTCAATAAGGTTTGTGTTGTTGGTTGGTACTAACATTTATTTGTGATAGACACAAATAAATGCCATTGCGTGGATTTGAACCAGGAAACTTCAGCTTCCTAGGCAGGGGTGACCCTGCTACGTAGCCTAGTTTTAGTTTTACTAGGCTACGGCAGCTGACAATAGACGCAAAACTTAAACATGACGTACATGTACACATAACGTATACTTATGTACATAAACAGTCAAGGGCAAAAATATCTGTACACTTTTTTACTTATGTCTGGAGCATAAGGTTTAAAATCGTATATATAGTTATGCCCCTGACTGTACCCAATAAAAATAAATGAAGTGAAAAAACTTTTAGAAATGCCGTATTGAAACTAGGTATGCCATGTGGTGACGGCAGTAAGAATATATTTGTCACAATCCCAACTCATCCCGTAGGTGTCGTAAGAGTCGACTAAGGGATTGAAGTATCACTGACCATTATTTGATAAAGGATTGATGATGGGCAGCAGCGTCATCATATTGGACACATTACTGCGATTGCCAACCCGTTTGCCCAGCGTGGCGATTATGGGTTTTTACCTCCTAATGTGTTTATACGCATAGTTAATAGGAGAGGCCTACGTCCAGCAGTGGACTATCATAGGCTGATGATGATCATTTACTTATCGAAGATTTAGTTGCCAATTATATATGAGGAATCCTGAACTTCCAATGGGGCTATGGGATATATTTTTATGGCAGTAAGTGCTCTTGTATGTTCACGTGACAAGTTTTGATTGATGATGATCACTGTT
>JALPQI010020542.1:0-19955 GCA_025490895.1 Thaumatotibia leucotreta | reverse complement strand
ATTGTACAAAAATTGCACATAGTTATTGGAAAAAAATTGCAATCAGTTTAATGAAAAAAAGTTAAATTATTAATGTCATAATATTTGTGTTACGAAGTTAAACAATTTTTAAAAGTGAAAAGGGCAACAAATTGAAATTTTCTCGAAGTGATCCACAAAACGCATTTAATTTTTGAAAAATTGCGACTTTTTTCTGCTGCCAAAGGTTGTTCATTTGTACCATACAGTTTGTATCACTAATTTTCGTAACACAATGGACGATACAGTTATTTTTGTTTTGGTTAAGGCCTTTGGTAGTTACCAGCTATGTACATTTTTTTTTGTAAAATTCGTAACACATAATTTGTGACGATAAATTTTGTTTTATTTTTTTTTGCAATGGATAGTTGGCCACTAAACTTATCATGTACAATAATTGTACTTTGTTTTATTTATTTATTTATTTAATCTTTACAAAAGAAAATCTTATCGTACAAAAGGCTGACTTAATGCCACAGAGCATTCTCTACCAGTCAACCTTCGTTCGTTCGTTTTGAGCAAAGACTAATTAACACCTTCGTTATGGCAGGCATCGGATCTATTCGACCCGATGCAAGTATTGTTAATTGCCGCTACCGTAGCGAATGTGTTATAGTACATTATTGCAGAGGCCGGGAAAGCGAATTTCGTGGATGAGTATTTTTTGTCGGACGAAGCGAAGCTGAGGCCGACAATTACATACGAATCCACGAAATTCTATTTCCGTCCGAGGCACATATAGGACTTTTCTCCAAACATGCAAGGAAATAAAACAAAGTAATTCTTCTTGCAAATTGAATAACAATTGAAAAGAAAAAATCTCTTATGATTCCCGCCTAAACTTTTTTTTAATGCATGGTCGTTCATAAAAAATAGTAACGATATCTATGGTTTCATTAAACCGTACCTACACGACCTGACACACCGAGGCGTTTGTAACTCATGATAGAACGAGACGGCCATAGATTTGATCGCCGTCTCTCGCTCTATCCAGACCAGGCGTTTGGTCGTGGCTTTAGAATTTGGCTGTATGCATTTTTTTCAAAGTCCAAAAGTAGTTTTTAAGAAGTAAAAAACAATACATTAATGGATTTTAGTACAATTTCGCGGCCGCAAAAACTGTACAATAATGAAAATCTTTTTTTTTAATTTGAGCTGGTACATAAGAAGGTACTTCGCGTTTCGTTTTTGCTACATTAATGCGAACATTTCCGAGCATATTGGAGAAAAAAATATTATGTACAGATTAAAAATTCTGCAATTTCACATCTTAATTTTCATACAACAAAAACAAACTGCCAGCAACCTGCACATCTTAATTGCAGAAATATTGGCAATGCGATCTTAATTACCATTCATTCATTCAACAGTAGTCATACCATGAGTCGGCAAGTAACGATAACTTACTTGAGCGTTCAGCACATACCCGATACGAAAAGGAGTCTATCCCGCTCGCTCAAATAAATCCTACCCTGAGGACTTAGATGGATGACCTGTATCTATGCCAGTAATTACACCGGCTATCTTACCCCCAAACCGAAAAACAGCAGTGCAAACACTGCTATTTAGCGGCAGGTTAACGGGTAAGACGGTGGTAGCTATCCGGGCCCTGTACGAGATCCTACCACCAGCAAAATTCTTAATACTTCTTAATATATTCTTAGGCTGAGGTTGCTCGATGAATCTAAACGGCAGCTGCTAGACTTTTTAAAATTAACACCAGCAGTTTTGGTGTTAATCTTATAAAATAATATTCTATTCACAGTTTATTATACGCTAAACTAAAATCGATAGTTAAGACCGATTGAGAAAGTAAATGATCCAAAATGGTAAAATAAGAAGATACACTACAAATGCAGATGTTCAAATAATAATTCCATAAATATGGAACAATTGATATAAATATAATATTTCAAGTATTAACATTTGACAAATATTTAAATTAACCGTACAAATATGTTTATTTCATTTGAACGATCAATGCAACGCGTGTGCCTACTGCTTAGATATCAAACGTTGTAAGTGGCTGCTGCAATCTGTCATTGTCAAGTGCAAATTAACGATTAATTTCAAAGTACATTGCTTCTCAATCAACTTTTCTAAGACTTAGACTCAATTAACTTTTCTTAGTATTAGACTCTACTTTTAAAATTAGAGTTTTAAGGAAATAATGCTCACGGTTTGGCAACAAATCTACATAGCCTTCCTCGGTTTCAATAAAAGCCTGTATCATGTTAACACACTGTATACGAGTAGATACATATCTAAAGATAGTTAAATACATAAATAGAAAAAAAACATGACCAAATCACAAAATACGAATATTGTATACCAAGAAAACATCCTAAATGATATCTCGTCTAAAAAACGAAGGCCGACGAAAGTACTGATCAATAACCTAAAATTTGTGTCACAAAAGCACTGCCCCATTAGTCGGTAGACACGACATCGACCCATGTCCCAGGGTTCACAGGGTAATTGTGATATGGGCCGTGAGAATATTCAATTAAGCGAGGAGCTTAATTGCAACTTGATAAAGTGAAGTTCGCTTTAAGTGAACTATCTTACAAACTAAGTTAACTGACCATTATCTTTGCCTTTGTGCCTCGGTAGCACTGGACTCGCTTAATTGGGGGTTGGAAAGCGATAGCTTAGGGGAGATGCGACTTCGTATTTTCAACGAAACGTAAGAAAATAATTATATATAGGAACTTATTTCTTACGATGTTTAATTTAGTAAGCAGACACATTCGGTCTAGTAGAATAAAAACGTGTTTTCTTAAATTAGAACCAAACAATAAATAAATGTGAAATGATTGCTCAATGGTCACACTCCTTAAAAACAAGAAATAATATAGAAATTGAAGTTTACATTCACTATCATCATGTAATTAAAAGCAGGTTGACAACAATCTTATTAGCATTTATTTTAATCGTGTTTCATGTCATCTTTCACCCGCACACAGCGATCATATTGACATGAACTTGGACATCTAATGTGAGCTCGAAAATTTTCCCAAAAACAATTATGCAGTTCAGCTGCGATGGGCAGAACATAGTGTTTTAATACAGCATGACATGCTGTATTGTCCTGTATTAAATGCCGGCGCGGCGTAACATCTTTGAAAAATGCAAATAAAATAAAGCCATAAGCACTCTGATGGGCCATTCACAACTATTTTCAAATAGCGGTTTAGTATTATATACGTGTAGATTTTCATTAGCGTGATATATTGAAGAGGGGGTGCCGCTTGTAAACGAAATTATAGGGCCATTTTTTCAGGGCCGTTCCATGTTTTATTTGTACGTAGTCCACACGTTTCTAATTTCCCAGCACTTCCCAATGGAGGTCTCATCCATATTACGCCGCCGGAAGCATGTCCGGTCCGGCGGTAATCGAGTTATTGTGCGCGCTACAATGCGGCAATCAGTGGCGGCCGCAGCCGGCGCCGGGCCCGTACTTTCCAGGTGCCGTACCGATAGTTATGGTATCTGTTGCATGGCTTGAAGTAATTTAGTTTTAGTTACTGTAGTCTTTTGTGTTTTGTGTATGCAATTATACGAGGTACGTTAGAAAAAATTGCACAACTAGTGTAAGAAATGATATACCTCGATATTTTTCTAGCAAGAACGAGAGATTGACAAAATTGAACATCGACATAACTGCTATCGATGAGTACCCTGTTCTCATAAAAATGCTAACTCCGCAAAGGTAACCTTTAATACAGGATCCATCTAGGCCTTGTTCTAAATATCTTGTATATAATCATTTCCTATGACTTTAGAGTATATTTTATTAATCTTTGCAATTTTGATGGGTACTAAATACAAGATATGAAAAAAATTATGTATCATTTTGAGTATGATTTGCATCCGTGTAATTTATCTCTAAGCTACAGCAATATTATTATTAATTAAATTTATTTATCGACTACAATGAGACTTATCGATAACAGTTATGTCGATGTCTAATTTTGTCAATCTCTCGTTCCTGCTAGAAAAATATCGAGGTATAGAAATGAAATTTCTTTTATTTTAAAGCTCTAATGCCCGCTTTCCATTGCAAGCGGCTCGGATTTATCGCTCCGTTTAATTGTCATTGCTGTTGACACTCGACTCTTCACTGAATATTCGTACTTTTTTATTATGTGACGAAGGTAGACAACTGAGCTCTCAGCCCACCTGATGGAAAGCGGGCACTGAGGCCCATGGACATTGTGACCAAAAAATCGCCTATGCGCTGCCTACCCTGAGGACTTAGATGGATTGCCCCCCAAACCGGAACACAGTACTATTTCATCATCAGCCTATGATAGTCCACTGCTGGACGTAGGCCTCTCCTACTAACTATGCGAATAGACGCATTAGGAGGTAAATGCCCATAATCGCCACGCTGGGCAAGCGGATTGGCAATCGCAGTAATGTGTCCACTATGATGACGCTGCTGCCCATCATCAATCTTTAATCAAATATGGTCAGTGACACTTCAATCCCTCAGTCGACTCTTACGACACCCGCAGTTGGGGTGGTGACAAATGTATTCTTTCTGCCGTCACCACACGGCCAGTACTATTTAGCGACAGGTTAACGGATAAGATGGTAGCTATTCGGGCGGACCCTGCACGAGGTCCTACCAGCAAACTACTACCACTACCACTTTTTGAGTTAAGAATGTGAAACAGAGTCAATCCAAGAATCAGGGTGCTTAAGACAAGTTGCCAATCGCTAACGCTTAATCGTCAATCGTAAACGAAAGGCAGCTAACTGTCTTTGTTGCAGTCATATAAATAAAGAGTGGCAGAAAGGGAAAACTACGATACGCTACTAAGCGCGAAAACCGAAGTACGCAAAATTTGAGGATTTGTCTCTGTGACTCCAATGACGCCTTCGCTGATTCTTCCACCTCCGAAATTTGCGAACTTCGTATTCGCGGCAGCAGGCCAGGGTGCTTAGAGAAGCTACCAATCGCTAGCGCTTAATCGTCAATCGTAAACGACAGGCAACTAACTGTCTTTGTCGAACTAATATGAAAGTGATAGAGAGGGCAAAATTAGGACACGCTACTAAGCGTTAGCGATTGGCAATTTGGCTAAGCATCCTGCTCCACTCGTGATGGATAACCGCCATAGCATACAGACTATAACACCGCGCAATGAAATACAATTACATTGTCTACTATGACAGAACCACACAAGCAATTGCCATTAAAACGATCAGCCGCGTGGTGACGGCAATAAGGATACATTTGTCACCACCCCAACTCCTGCGGGTGTCGTAAGAGTCGACTATGGGATTGAAGTGTCACTGACCATTATTTAATAAAATGTTGATGATGGGCAGCAGTAATCATAGTGGACACATTACTCGGCAATCCGCTTGCCCAGCGTGGCGATTACGGACATTTACCTCCTAATGCTTTTATACGTACTGCGGATACTACTAAGAGATAAATGCCCATAATCGCCACGCTGGGCAAGCGGATTGACGATCGCAGTAATGTGTCCACTATGATGACGCTGCTGCCCATCATCAATCTTGTAGAATGGTCAGCGACACTTCAATCCCATAGTCGATTCTTACGACACCCGCAGGAGGAGTTGGGGTGGTGACAAATGTATCTTTACTGCCGTCACCGCACGGTAATGATGATTAAAATGAAATAAATAAATATCTTGAGACATCTTACACAAATCGACCTAGTCTCATTGTAAGCTCAACTACACGGTAAAAAAAAACTACTGAAACGTCAAAAAATAAAACTTTACACAGTAAGTTAGTAAACTACAATTGTAAATGGTCATGTGATCACGCTAAGGGCCGACAATCGGCGCGGCGAGCGTAAAGGGCTGACGAACATCCGTACAGGTGTTGTCGCGCGGAGCCCTTTCTGCAGTCCGATGGCGATGTGGGCAGTGGCGTGGCTGTGGCACGAGCTATGAGCGATTTCATGAGCGTAGCGTGGCTTTCTAGCGGATCCTTGCATTTAGATACGGTGACAGATATCTTTGTATGAAAATAAAACTGGCTTGAATTAAAGCAAAGCTTACAACCAACATTGTGAGAGTCAATCCATTTCTAAAAAGTATAACGGAAGTGTTATCGCCGTACTTTCTGTGCAAGTGTACATGACAGTGACAGGTCACAAAATTATACGAAAAATAGCCCTGGTAACTAAAAATATACTCTCCCTAACTAAATAAAAACATTACACGGTCATTTCAGTGATATAAATCCTGTAAATGTATAAAATATTTAGATTGTTTAACATTGTATCTTTCTATGAGTTCAGCAATGTGAATTACAAAAGAAGAGACGCTGTTAATTCATACTGATTATCTGATTACCTCAAAGTTTGGGCACTACAGGAATGATGAGAACAAAATCTGGTTGACACTTATTTGGAGCTACTTACGCCTGAAATAACTCTACTAAATAATAGCCGATCAGCGCTGTTCTAATAATGGAGCCTTATGTTAGGCTCGTCCAAACAAATCGCGCATAGAGACAAATAAATACGTGTCCAGAAAATGTTTATTAAGTATATTCGTGAAGTTTGTTTTTACACTCGTTTCATATCCCGTACCTATAGTGCTCTCTCCCAGTCCCTAGGGGGTTTCCTGTGCTCCCAGGCTTCTAGAGTAGTGTTTTACTGCAAGCAGCTCAAATGTGCAACCGCTACGAATATTTGTTTAATTAACATAACATGTGATTGTGTTTTAGTGTAAATATTGTACGGTGTGGTGACGGCATCACATTTGTCATCACCCCAAATCTTCCCGTAGGTGGCGTAAGAGTCGAATAAGGGATTGAAGTTTCTCTGGTCAGTCGATGGTAGAGGATTGATGATGGGCAGCAGCATCATCATAGTGAACACACTACTGAGATCACTAATTCACTTGCCCAGTGTGGCGATTATGGGCAAGTATCTCCTAATGCGTACATTGCGCATAGTACATTATTCATATTATATACTGCTGACATAATAAGTAACATCAACAACTGTAAATATCACTTATATGCAGATGATTTACAATTATACATTTCATTTAAGCCTGACAACTGTAACATAGCTGCTGAAAAATTAAACGAAGATCTGACTCGGGTCGCCTATTGGTCCAAGAAAAATTGTTTAGCTTTGAATCCATTAAAATCGAAATTTTTAGTACTAGGCAGTAAAAATCAAATCGAAAGAACAATAGCTCGCAACCCACAAATACGTATTCTGGACGAAACAATATCTCGTGTGTCTGAAGCTAGAAATCTGGGAGTACTAATGGATGGAAAACTACGTTTTGAAAATCATATCTTGGAAATTATCCGTAATTGTTTTTATCGCCTGAAGGTCTTGTATAAGATTCGAAACTATTTAAGTATAGATATGAGAATAAAATTATGTGATACCCTTGTTTTATCAAAACTAAACTATGCAGATACAGTTATCGGTCATTGCTTGCTGTCTCGTACAGAATCGCACCTTCAGAGGCTTCAGAATGCCTGTGCTAGATATTGTTTCCCAATTCCACCAAGAACTCATGTAACGCCGTTTCTTAACAATGGTAAATTGCTCAAGATGGAGGCACGAAGATAACTCCATTTTGCTACGCTCTTGTTCGGGATCGTCCAGGCTAAACAACCCACTTATCTTTTCGAGAAACTAACGTTCTCCCGTAGACACGTAAGGCAAGCCCCCCGCCTCATATGCCCACGACATAGGTCAGCTAGTTTCCGCGGTAGCTTCCGGTACGCAGCTACGCGGTGCTGGAACAACCTTCCTCCACCAATCCGAAATGCCAGTTCGCTAACAATATTTAAAAATAAATTAAAACTTTATCTCCTTAATGAACAAACTAATTCCAACTAACCGGCTTATGTCAATTTAGGACTTTATATAAAATTACAATTGTTTTACATAACTAATAAATAAATTTATCATTTAATAAACATCATGTCTCACAATAGTTTAACTTCAATACATATTATATACAATCAAATCATAATTTCATATTATATTCAATTCATATTATTAACTAATTCAAATAATATATTTCAATATACTATACATATTTATCTGTTTGTCTAATTTGAAATTGGAATACCACCTTTCAACACCTAAATCTTTATTATATTTCTCGTAGCTTTTAATTACACTGCACATTCTGTTGTACTACGCGTAGTGTAATTTTGTGTTCTGTATTGTTTAGTGTTTTGTATTTTTGTTTTTTGTGTAAGGGTACACTGAAAATCAGCGTCGTATCACTTTGTGTTGCGACACATGCTGAGTGTTATCCTTTTCCGAAACCAGGATTACTTATAATACCAATTGATGTATTTCAATACTACTTGTGTTTCGAATAAATGCTTCATTCATTCATTCATTCATTCATTCATACATAGGAGAGGGCTACGTCCAGCAGTGGACTACTGAGATAGGCTGATGACGTGATGTGTAAATATTGACTAAAATTAAATCCGCTACAAGTTCCTCACTTGCGCGTATCCCAATATCGATGCGGCTTTTCTGTTTAAAGCTACACGTGGCAATAGTGCCAATTTGTTGCATATTATCTACTTGAATGACAGAATAACTGACAGACTGCCTTGTAAGTGCTTTGCCATGGGAAAAAAGCTATTCCGAAATGTCATCAGCTGATTAGAGTGGGGATTCGATGCTTCGATAAAATAGATCATTATATTTTACTCCAGAAGCTGGAAGGAATGGGTATACACGGTGACCTCCTTAGATGGTTAAAGTCTTACATTAGCAATAGAAGTCAGGCGGTTGCGCTTAAGGGCTATAGGTCGAAGTTTTTACCCATTCCATCGGGAGTACCCCAGGGTTCCCATCTTGGGCCTTTTCTTTTTACCCTATATGTTAATGATATTGACACCTCTTTCCAATATTCTTCACATATACTTTATGCAGATGACATGAAAATATATAAAATAATTAGGGACTATGAAGATTGTGTAGCATTACAATCAGACTTATCTCGATTTGAGGACTACTGTCGATGCAATCTTCTTATGTTAAATATTGACAAATGTTATACAATAACTTTTTCCCGTAAACAGGCTCCTATCAATTACGATTATAAATTAGCAGGTAATTGCGTCTCACGAGTGTCATCAATTCGAGATCTAGGTGTTACGCTTGACTCTAAACTCACTTTTAATGAACACGTCGATAATATTATAGCAAAAGCATACAAAAAATTAGGAATGATTCTTCGGCTAAGTAGACCATTTAAAAGTATTTTTACATTAAAAGTCCTGTATTACTCTTATGTACGGAGTATATTGGAGTTTGGTAGTGTTGTGTGGAGCCCGCATTTTGAAATTCATAAGTCTCGACTTGAGAGAATTCAAAAAATTTTCTGTAGGTCTCTTGACTACAGAACTGGTTGCTATGGTATTGATTACCTCGCGTCTGCAGCCAAACATAGCCTTCCTACCTTGGAAAATAGAAGATCTTATCTTGATGCCTTATTTTTGTTCAAAATTGTTAGAAATCATATCGATTCAAATGTATTATTAGACAAAATATCATTCAAAATTCCCCGTGTCCACTCACGTTCAAAACCCACATTCTCCTTTTCAACCTGTGGTTCAAAGTATGCCAAAAATTCTTTTTTCAGGCGCTCTTGTAGTATGTACAATAAGTCACTTAACTCAATTGATATTTTTGCTCATAGTTTGTCCGTCTTCAAAAATAAGATTCAACATATTTTGTTCTCTTATGATACTGAAGCTATTAGTTAGAAAATTAGAAATACATTGTTTTTGCAATAACTAATGATCTGGTTCTGGCAATTTGTATACTTTATACTTCTTTGTTATTTGTAACCAGTAAGTAGTACGCAATTAAAATACCTACTTGTATTTGTTATTAGTATAGGAAACTTTAGGCCTTTCTGTAATAACATTTTTGTAGTATTTTATGTAAATGGCTGTTTGTTTTTCTGAATAAATAAAAAAAAAAAAAAAAAAAAAAAAAAAAAATCAGTAATGGACGCTAATTGTTGGGTAATGTGGCATTAAATTTAATTGATATGTGAGTCGCGATGGGTGGTAAGAGTGGTAAGGTTATGTTTGAGTTGGTTTTATGTCGGTGATCGATAGTTTTTTTTTGTGAAATGTGTACTTCATTGGACATAGTTTTTTTTTGCAAAACTACAACATGTTTTTATTGTTTTCTTTTGTAAATTACTTGTCTATGTGCTTGTTTAGTTAGAAATTGTAGCGCCCGCTTTAATGTTTATTGATCGTAGAAGATCAGGCATATATCCATGGAGCATTCTCTACCAGTCAACCTTCGGGAACGAGAGATACATTATTAGCGATGCAAGAAGCTAATAAAAGACAATAATCGAAATAATATTAATACCTGCCACCAATAATGCCTGTTATTATAAAGTTAATTATATAAGACTAATTTGATGTGTGGTGACGGTGCTATACAGTGTGTTAACATGATGCAGGCTTTTATTTGAACCGAGGATTGAGATGCAGATTCTTAGCCAAACCATGTGCATTATTTGTTTAAAAATCCTAATTTTAAAAGTAATTATCTTTCTAAGAAAAGTTAATTGAGAAGCAATGTACTTCAAAATAAATCGTTAATTGGCACTTGACAATGACAGATCGCAGCCACTCGCAACGTTTGACAATTGACAACTAAGACGTACACGCGTTACATTGATCGTTTGAACGAAATAAAAATAATTGTTCAGTTAATTTAAATATTTGTCAACTCTTAATACTTGAAAGCGATTGCCAGTAATGCGTATTATTACCCATTTTCGTTAAAGCCTGGGTCATGGTAACACACTGTATAATAAATAATAATAATAATAATTAATATCTTAGGACATCTTATACAAATCGACTTAGTCCCACGGTAAGCTCAATTAAGGCTTGTGATGTGGGTACCAAGCGACGATATATATAATAGATAGATACATATAGATACTTAAATACATAGACAGTCATGACCAAGGAACAAATATTTGTGATAAATAAATACACAAAAAAATGCCCTCGCCGGGATTCGAACCCGGAACCTCCAGCTTCGTAGGCAGGGTCACTACCAGCTAGGCTACGGAGGCTGACTCATATACAGGGTGAAACATGATTCGTGAACAGGAATACGTTTTTCTAACTCTATAAACAACTAACAATTGAATGCCCCACAAATTACTTAGAAATAGTCTTGTTTTAATTATTTTTTTTGTAGTTTTGTGGTTTTTTTACTATTTTGAAAGTGTTTTTCAGAAATGATAACGGCTATTTAAGCTATTTAAAACGTTAAATGTAATAAATGTCGTTTAATTTTACACGTATTGACAAAATTGCCGTTATTAATTACTTCAATTTGAAGAGGTAATTTAAATTATTCCATTAATTTGTCTTAAAAATCCTTTTGGATAGCCTTAAGCCAAAAAATACAAAAACATAAACCCAAAAAATGCTAAAATTAAATAAACTTGTCAATTTTTAAGTAACTTGTGGGGTATTTAATTGTTAGTTGTTTATATAGTTCGAAAAACGTATTACTGTTCACGACTCATGTTTCACCCTGTAAGTATACAGTGTGTGGTCTTTAACACGGGAGAAAAATGAAATGAGTGACTCCTTAGACTATCAGCAATAATCCTGTAAAGGTCCCGGTGTTTCAAAGTGGTTAAGTTCGGAGATATTGTCATTCAAAGCTATGGACCTTTAGTACTGGATCTTGGCATCACGATGTCGTAGCTTGTCAGTCGCAAGACATCTTGATAGTATACCAGGTAGGAAGTCATAACAATAATTTTGTTTGCATTTTTACACTAATTTGATACGGTTTAAAAAAAAAAAATTGTACTTTTTTCAATGATTCAAAAATGATAAGTTATTGATAACTTTTAATTCAAGTAAATGAACCCATAATAATGAAAAATACATGAACAAAAATTACAATTTTTTTTTTTTTATAACAATATGTGGAAATGATTGTTGATCAGCTTATTAATGCACCGTTTAAATTTTCACCCCGGTTGTAGGCCACACACTGTATGTGTAGTACATACATAGTCCCACCCACTCTAGAACTTTGTCAAAATGACAAGTAGTAAGAGATTTCTTACCATTTCATTACAACGTCACTTGGACATAGTTCTTGAGTGGCCTAGGTAACTAATTTGTTGAATGTGCATACGTAACAGTACTATAAAACATTAAAAGTTACTTAATTAGAGAATCAAACATGAATTACACTCGTACATAATGATATAGTTGAATAGTCCCCCGAACTGTCCTGGCTGTAGCGTTAGTTCTAAGTAACCCTTTAAATCCTTTAGGATTTAAGTGCAGCCATTACGATTAATTTCAAAACAGCGTATGTGCTGTAGAAAATTTTGGCGCTTACGACCTTGTGAAGAAACACTTCGCTTTGTGAACTTGCTTTACGATGGTCACAAAATAGCATAGAAATAAATCAAAATGAACACAAGCATATAGTAAATTGAATGTTTTGAATTGTCTGTACACTTATATGGATTATTGTGTGTGGTCTATTCTATCAGTTATTACACAATTTATTAATGGCTTTGTCAAAGGATATCATAAAGTGGTAAATAGGTAAATTGCTAATAGGCCAAACAACAAATACTTTTCAATTGGCGTTTTAAATGTCAAAGTCAAAGTATTTTTTATAATGAGCGATTTTGAATCGTTAAACTAAATACCTTGCCTACGAAGCTGGAGGTTCCGGGTTCGAATCCTGGCGAGGGCATTATTTGTGTATTTATTTATCTCAAATATTTGTTCCTTGGTCATGGTTGTCTATGTATTTAAGTATCTATATTATGTATCTATCTATTATATATATCGTCGCCTGGTACCGACATCACAAGCCTTAAATTGAGCTTAACGTGGGACTAGGTCGATTTGTGAAACAAAAAAACGGTAAGTAAATAAATCTATATTATAAGTAACATACAAATGTAATTTACATAAGTAATCAGATTACTTTTAGCCCAATTCTGGACTTACCTTCGTAATGCCATGGAAACGATCAGGATTCTTGTTATCAATCAGCCCTGAACAATTTTTTTGCAATCCAGGAAAAAAATATGGATATTGTATATTTTTATATGACGTATTTAAAAACAGCTTGATAAAGTTGACAAATAACTCCATAATTAGGTAAAACGTAGTAACAACTATGAAATGTATTTACAACGAATTAAATTCATTAAAGCCAATTAATGATTCAAGAGATAAAATTGCTACAAACACATACCTACACAATTTAGCTAGACCGTCCCTGAGATAGAAAGATAAAATGAAATAGTTCGATCAATGATAAAAAACTGACCAAGTACAAATCTGATTTGTGCTTTGAGGGTTCCGTACCGCATTTTCTTGTTGTTTATAATTTGCTTGTCGTTCGCGTCACATCATTGAATTCACAATCCAACAACACTCCAAGATCTCTGATTGAAGAAACCCCAATTAATTGTTTGCCGTTTGTATTATACTGGTGGTGATGTATGTCCATTAAATCCTGTTTTATTACAAGACACTACGTTGCCTACTGCTTTCATAACTTTAATTTGTCATCCTATTTTTTTCCTACCCGTTTTAATATCTTATCGCCTTATTGCAATATTAGGTATACAAACTAACGGACTGAGTAGTCCAACTTAAAAAAAAAAAAACCTAAACGCTATTTGTTTTCAGAAGTACGGGTCCATATTTATAGTGCCTTGGACAATTTAATAAACTACACATTCTGAAAACAGTTTATGTTTGTGTAATAGATTGCACACTGGGCAATTCACGTACTGGCGTTTCTTTCTTAGATTTTCAAAGCTATCACAGCTGCACCTCGACATCTTAAAGTATTGTCGAGATACGACACATTAAGCTGATATTAGTCATTGTTTTTTATCCGCCAGATTGAGACATCACGTATCTACTGATTATGGCCATCTATCAATAGCGTAGTGGCCTGTTCGATTAAAAATAATACTGTAGATATGTCAAACGTCGGCGGCGGTAGATACGGGTACTAAAATATTGGTGTTGGATTTGCTCCAAGCTTTTGTTTTTGTTGGTAAATGTTTTTTATTATCTCTGTAGTCGGTGATACTTTAGTAGTGCTAAGGATTATAATGTTAAACACATAACAATAGGAAACTGTAGGTTCATGGGTCCCAGTGCGCGCAAATTCTTTGTCGAAATTTCGAAACGCCTAGTTGACGTAATTAGAGACCGAAGAGCAGCAACTTCTTCGCACACGAGGGGCCGCACATAGTGTGCCACTAAGAGGGATAGACATAGTCACAGACTACTAAGAAGATACTACGTATAGTGACGTATTCAACGCATTTGTCTGGCACTTAGACTTAGCATCTAAGTGCCACACACACAAAAAATAGTGGCACAGTGATAAGGACGGACGATTATCGTTCCTTTTCACTTCTACTAGTAAAAAGTTTCATAAGACCATCCCTTTCGTTCTTGCTATTATTATTACGTTGTCAAATCCATATCCATATTCTATATCCATGTTCGCACAGCGTATCAGCAATGCAATACATCTGGGAAATACCGCCAACATCCTCGGTACAATGCCACAAGGGCCAATTTCATGTATGGGGTAGGTTGGATTAAATTTGTGTACCTATAAATTGTACAAAATTGTAGATAAAGATGTAAAAAACCAAACAATAATTAGATAACGCCGGAGATGGGATTAAGGGCCTGTTCACACTAGCAATTCATTTGGGAGATTTAAAAGCGCTTTCTATATAAAATTGCACGCGGTGAACTCGCGACGATATCGCCGCGTGCAATTTTTGTATAGAAATCGCTTTAAAATAGCCCAAGTGAATCGCTACTGTGAATAGACCCTATAAGACTGTGTTGTCATCATCCGCGTATTACAGGCCACTGCTGCTGGTCATTGGCCTTTCCTATTATTTACGCATAAGGACTCATTAGGAGGTAAATACTCATAATCCAGATTGTCAACCTCCGTAGCCTAGTTAGTACCCTGCTAGTAAATTTTAGTACATTTTAAATTTACTATTACATATTGTCAGCCTCCGTAGCCTAGTTGGTAGTGACCCTGCCTACGAAGCTGTAGGTTCCAGGTTCAAATCCCGGCTAGGGCATTATTTGTGTATTTATTTATCACAAATATTAGTTCCTTGGTCATGGCTGTCTATGTATTTAAGTATCTATATGTATCTATCTATTATATATATATATATATATATATATATATATGTATATATATATCATCGCCTAGTACCCACATCACAAGGCTTAATTGAGCTTACCCAGGGGCTAGATTGATTTGTGTAAGATATACCAAGATTTTTTTTATGTTGTCGTGTGTCCACTGTAATGACGACCCACTGGAAGAGTTGGGGTGGAACAAATCCATTTTTACTGCCGTCACTATCACTATAGCCGCAACGAAATCTGCTTTCGACTTCTTCTTGCACCATTATTTTATTCCTTCAATTACATAAGCACATCGACGTGTACTTGATAAACTCTTTTCCCTCCCAAGACACCTTGTTTTATGGTGTAAAGAATTGAATTAAATGTCGCATTAAAAGACAGTATTTTCTTAATATTGTTCAGAAGCACATGCTCCTTATCATGAGGGTATAAGGTGCAAATGCGTATTTAAGGTACAAGTACGGACACGTCAGGGTAATGAAAGGCATGTTGACTGAACAATGTGATGTTGTATTTCACATTAACATTATGTTCACAAGCTGAACGTTGTCCGCTATTGTCCACTTATGTTTGGATCGGCCGAGGGTGGGGTTATATGGGAGCAAGTTGGAATGAAATTGTAATATATTGTACTTAAATCATCATCATCATCATCAGACTATGATAGTCCACTGCCTCTCCTATTAACTATGCGTATAAACGCATTAGGAGGAAAATGACAATAATCACCACGCTGGGCAAGTGGATTGGCGATCGCAGTAATGTGTCCACTATGATGACGCTGCTGCCCATCATGAATCTTTTATCAAATAAGGTACTGAAATAAATAAAGTTTATTGCAATAACTTCGCTACACTACTTACAGTGTTATTTGGTACGTCGACGTCAAATATATCGTTACGGTTTATGTGCCAAAAATATATTTATACGACTTTATTGCCTTAACATTAAGGTCGTGTAAATATATTTTTGGCACCTAAGCCGCAATAATATCTTTGACGTCGACTGTACCAACATTATATTGATTTAGACTTTCACGATTATCACTCATATCGAAAAACATGATAATATTGATATTAAGTTATAGAATACACGATACAATATGGGATGTTGACAATGGGTATGCTAGATTGAAAGAAAATATTTGCGACATCATAAAAAACTGGAATATAAAGTGTCACAAAATGGTCAATTAAAATAAAATCCGAATGCCATTCGGCCCTACTCAGAGCTCGGCTTTTAGCCTTTATGGTCTTGACGCCTCACCTTCGGCCCTTCGGCCCTCATGCTCGGCTTATTGAATTATAGTAAATAATAGGCACTATCGTATTTTTCCATGGACGATATTGATGTATAGTATGGTAATCACAATAATCATGAAATCGTCATCTCCATGTAATCCCTGTCCTCATTGTAGCGGCACAACCATTGAAAGGGCTACCTATTGTTGTTCCATTTTATAAGACAATACCCAAAGCGTTCGTCTTTTATTTGTATTTGCGTCCCTTTGATCTGGCCGCGGCGTCTTTAGTTGACGATTCATTAAATGTGTTTTTGTTGCTCATTGACTGGTTGTGTGAATTGAGTTCATTCATTTGTTTTTCATTGAGCAGATATCTATGATGAGCTAGCTATGTCTATGTCTACAACTAGTACACTAAAAGAAATTGATCCAAGTGCAGCCAAGTGCAAAATGATGTATCGAATGAATCCTCTTCTAAATATGTTACGAAACTTACGACGTTCTTACTACTTACACATAATTAAAGTGTACTGTGGGACATATTTTTGAGCATTTTTATATACCGGGTGTGGCCTGTAACAGGAGCAAAAAATCAAATGGAAGACTCCTCTGACTGCCTCTAGTTATTCGCAAAAGGTCCCAGTGTTTTAAAGTTATCCATTAAGGAGAAACAGTATGTTAAAGTTACGACCTATGAGTGATGTATCTAGGTATCACAACATTGTACCTTATTAATGATTAAACATATTGGTAGTTCAGTGGACATAAAACTAAATGAGCTAAAAAGTTTTTTTGAACTCATGGTTTTTTAACTGGTTTAGCAAAAAAAAAATTTTTTTTTTAACTTTTAACTATTAAATTATGACTATTTATTGGGTTATTAGTGTACCGTTTCATTTTTTGCTCCTATTACAGGCCACACCCTGTATACCTTATTTTGTCTTTGCGTGTACGATTTTGGACTTTGTCACAGTGACAGCCAATATGAGACTCGCTAGGAGTCTCATAATTATGATGGGCACTATGACAAAGTACGTAATGGTAAAGAAATCTATTTCCAGTTTGTCAGCCGTAACTTATTTGGCTTGGTAGTGGCCCTGCCTACGCAGTTTGAAGTTCCGGGTTCGAATCCATTTCAGGCATTTCTTTGTTGCTTTGCATGTACATTCGTCAGTTAAAATTAAAAAAGGTAAACAAATACCTATGGCTGATTTTCCATAGCATGACGTTGCATAGACGACTTTGACACATATTGTGAAACACGTTCGCAGATATAGGTACTTTTAAGGTAAAGATGCATTTAGACCAAACGAGCATTCGCTCATTCTATCACCCACTCTACGAAATCAACGAATTTCGATGAATCACGTTTCGAATTTCGTAGAGTAGGTGATAGAATGAGCGAATGCTCGTTTGGTCTAAATGCATCTTCACGTTAATACTAATAAATATCAATAACTTTAACAAAGAATGTTTGTGAATTTCAGGTTTAAGGTTTTAAGTTGGTGATAAAAGCAAGATTCTGTTCTGAAAGTGCGTGATTATGAAATAATGCAAGTTTGCATGTCTGTTTACATTTTTTTAACTTTCGACTGACGAATGGTACCTATATGGTACAGTCGAGTGCATTAATATATAGACACATTTGTAAGGGATCAGTATGGAGAAGTGTATATAGGTATATTAATGCCCTTGACTGTACCTACTTGTATTGGTCGTGGTTGATTTCTCTATATTTAATTATCTATTTATTTGTGATGTATATCTATGTTTAATACCCAGAACACACGTGATACTAGGTCGATTAGGTACTTGGCTATAAATCCTTGGCTATATATTTGTCAGCCTCCGTAGCCTAGTTGGTAGTGACCCTGCCTACGAAGCTGGAGGTTCGGGGTTCATATCTCGGTGAGGGCATTATTTGTGTATTTTATTTATCACAAGTATTTGTTCCTTGGTCATGGCTGTCTATGTATTTAAGTATCTATGTAGGAACGGAACGTATGAGCAGACTGACCGATATGACTTAATGAATGAAGGTTAATTGTACGAGTGAACGAGTGTACTTGGATATGAACGATGGATCGAGGAGAAGGCTGTCAGACGACCTAGCGAACGGACGTGGGAAATTTCAGAAATATACTCGAAATTTAACCGCGTGGGTGCTTTTACTTGAATCCTACACTACATATGTATCTATTTTATATATTGTCGCCTGGTATTTACCCATGTCACAAGCCTTGAGTGGGCTTACCGTGGGACTTGGTCGATTTGTGTAAGATGCCCCAAGATATATTTGTTATTTATTTATCCCGGCTAAATGTTCATAAGCCGTGTGGTGACGGCAATAAGAATACAATTTGTCACCACCCCAACTCCTCCTTCGGGTGCCGTAAGAGTCGACTAAGGGATTAAAGTGTCACTGACCATTATTTGATCAAAGATTGATGATGGGCAGCAGCGTCATCACAGTGGACACATTACTGCGATCGCCAATCCGCTTGCCCGGCGTGGCGATTATGGGTATTTACCTCCTAACGCGTAGTTAATAGGAGAGGCCTACGTCCAGCATTGGACTATCATAGGCTAATGAGGCTGATAATGATGATGAACAGAATCATCCTATGCTCAACACCCAGTAACAGAATAGTCATTAACTTACGTAATGCTAAATAAAATAGTTCTCTTAGCTTTTATTTTATACCAACAATACAGTTCACTAATAAAATCTTATGGGAACGGACTCATCCTGACAAATTTTGATAAAAAGTCCATTTTCATAGAAATACCTTGTTACTTACGACATTTTAACCACATAAGGTCTTTTTGTGTTTTTGTGTCGGGCACTGGGTTCGATGCTCGGTCGCTCATTTACGGGGATTAACAATAAAAACGAAATTTGATCATTGTGGTTAAGGCGAAGCTCTTTTACTTTTGAATATCGATTTCGTGACATCACAAGGTGAGTGAGAACCATTTAACGCTATTTTAATTATGTAGGTACCTAATGTATCTGTCTGTGTACCTTTAATTCGTATTTAAAATGTTAAGGTTATTAAAATATGCTATACCATAAGATATTATGTTTTTTCTTTCTAATTTGACGTCGGACATTTTAATACATCAGAAATAAAAACGATAACTGTTCCACCTATTGTGACTTGTAATTTTAACAATAAAAACAAAATAAACTGAACTAATCCTGAAAAAAAGCATAAGTAATAGTAATAATCTACAAAAAAAAGTTAACACTAACATTGTAAATATAAGATAAGATGTCATATATGTACCAAAGAAAAAATACCTAGTACACCTACGTGAACTATGCTAGTGGCTATTACTTAAAAACACAAATCAAAGTGTTTCATACTAAAACAAAATTAGCTCCATAAAGCTTGCAAACACTAACACTCAATATTAACAGGAATGGGAAACCAATTCCACGTAATAATAACATTTT
>JALPQI010020541.1:0-23570 GCA_025490895.1 Thaumatotibia leucotreta | reverse complement strand
AGAGCTCTATCGATAAGTTTCGTAGGATGCTGACTTATTTTATATTTTAAAGATATTACCCTTACTAATATCTTTTTCTTCTTATTCATCATCGATGTTGATTTCTTTAAGGTTTCTTTATTAATGAAGTGTCCCTGATAATGAAAGTCACATTCCACCACTGGGTATATGTAAGATAAGATTACATTCATTGTTCGGTTATTCTACGGTAATAGGATAGGGGCAGCTGCCCTACCATACCGTTGATATCCATTATGGCTGCCTATATCTGTCAGTCTTTGGTCCAGTATTGATAATATAGGGATCAGGCAAGTATACTTACCGGAAGTAGCGACCGGAGTAGGCAAATAAATGACAGCAATGTCATTCTGGATGAGCGCTGGCAACCAATTAGGATGGGGCACCACAACACTAGTCTGCAATCTGACGCCACCCGTGAAGAGCTGCACGGTGCCAAGTACCACAGTGAAGCGCCAAGCTTGGTGCTGACCGTCGAACCAGCAGTGGGCAGCCGTCAGCAGACGTTGGCTGCTGACGAGGACGGCTCCGCAGACTGCTTGGCCGTTAAACCCAATAAGATCGATGAGAAGGCCAGCCTGGACGTACGATCACGCATTAATATTCTGATACCTACTGTTTTTGTCCCTAAACCCGTTAAAAATTTACATAAGATGGCGTCTTTCAGGAAATTAAGTCGGTGAAGTACTATTTTGTTTAAATTATCTTTTGACTCATTTAAAAATTATAAATATTGGATGTTACCTATATACCAAAGAAAAAAAAATAGTAATCTTGGTAGTTTTTCTTTGCTATATGAGTATGACATCCAATATTTATTATTTATATACGAGTAGTATCAGGTAGTGTGACTATTTGGGAAAAATTAAAAAGACAAATAAAATAATTAGTAAAAAATTATTTGATTTGAGTTTCACAAGAACTTTGATTTAAAAATCTTATCTTTGAATGCACAACAGTAATCACACACCTAGTAAGTATGTAGACGATGAAATCTTGTGATAAAACCATTCAGTCGGCTAATACTTAGAGACTTACTTGGTAAGGGAACTGGCCGGGTACTGAAGCTACACCACCTACAATCCTAGACTCCTTGGGGCTATTGTTATAGGCTTCTTCGGCCGCTTTGATCGCCTCGAAGCGAGGCACGCCGTACCTGGTCAGGTACCCAAAGGCGGTCGTAGTACTTTTTATGTCCTCCGCATAAGCGGCCGCTGCCAACAGAGCAAGCAATAATAGCTTCATAGTGTCAGGGTTGCAGGTTGCGTATTGTGAATTGGTGCAATTAAAGTTCTTATTATATAAAGGATTAGTGTTTTAATCTGGACGTAATCTAAAACGTTATCTGTTGTGATTTGATTGATAATTGTAATGAAATCTGCAAAAATTACAAAATGAATTAACGCCCATTAATTGTTAGCCAGACTGGGCGTGGTGGGCTTACGGACTTTGGCACAATGAAACATGTTAAGTGTTCTGAGATTTCTAGATCATTTGTGCCCATCCCCGGACTATGAGTACTTGGCTGCATGTTCGCTGGGTTCTATAATAATATATGGCGTGGAAGAACCCAAATCGATCGCAGGTTGGGTTACGATGCTGCATGGATAATGCAAGAAAAATTGCAAAAACAGTACGTAATCATAAATTATAAATATATTTTTGTGATGTATGATATATTTTACTAGTGGAAGTCCGGGCATAGTGGACACCTTTACCTTTGAATGGACATAACAAAAAAGTTTTACAAGAAAGAAATGGAAAAAGTGCTTATAATCATTATTTAATCTTTAATATACAAAAACAAAACAACATTAACCTCCAATGTATGTCATATTTTAAAATATTCTACAAAATGTCAAATAAGTTTTTTTATTCGCTTTGCCCAGGATACCGGGCAAAGTGAAACATGTCTCCGGGCAAAGTGAAATCGGCTCCGGATATAGCATTGATGTTGCTTCTGGAGTTCTGAGGGTTATTTCAGGGTGACGAGATAAAAACCCATTGAGCCATCCAACACCAGCTTTTTGGATTTGTCCCAACATGGTACAGCACCTTTTATACAAAGTAACTACGAACCGAGTTTCTTCCGAAGTTTCTTAGACCTTACTTACTTATTACTATACTTACTTAGGCATGGCGAATGTCATCAAGCTTTCTTTGCTAGCAGATGTCGGCGTGGCATTGGCCATATTTTCTTACGACGGAGCCTTTATGACTTTCTTTGCACTGAAAGATTCCTTTTAATTGATCGACAATTGGTAAATCGTAATCATGAATACACAATATTGCCGATTTCATAATGTAATTATGATAAATTATTGATTGATGGTATCGGAATGCATGTAGGTAGCTAACGGCAGTCTTAAGCGAACTACTCACTTGACCCATATAAAATGGTGGATAAGTATAAGTACCTACCTCCGGTTGGTTATCATAGTAATAAGATCGGATTTCGAAATTCATAGATAAACTTTGGGGTAAGAGAAGGTCTCCTGAAACAAAAAAAAATCTGACTACATTAATAAAAAAATCACTGGTAAATTTTTTTATGGGTATTTACCCCCTAATGCGTCCACACGCGTAGTTAATAGGAGAGCAGTAGTGGACTTTTATAGGCTGATGATGATTTTGAATGTCTGGGTGGCAGGAGGATAATAATAACATTTTACTTACATGAAACAGTCAAAACATATAAATAGATACTTTCCTGACCAAGCTCAACAGTAACTTAAAATCTCTATGAATTCAGGAAATAGTAAATACATTAATCTTAATCGTGGTAAATAATATGGTTGCCGTGTTGTGACGGCAGTAAGAATACATTTGTCACCACCCCAACTCCTCCTGCGGGTGTCGCGTAAGAGTCGACTAAGGGATTGAAGTGTCACTGACCATTCTACAAGATTGATGATGGGCAGCAGCGTCATCATAGTGGACACATTACTGCGATCGCCAATCCGCATGCCCAGCGTGGCGATTATGGGCATTTACCTCCTAACGCGTCTATACGCATAGTTAATAGAGGCCTACGTCCAGCAGTGGACTAACATAGGCTGATGATGATGATGTGGTGAATAAGAAATTGAGAACAAGTCGCGGCCTTTAGTTCACATGAGTTCAAGATTCTTTTACCGCCTTAAGAGCGGGCCTCAACCTACGAAAAAATCTGATTTCACCCGTGGGCCCCGCTCCTGTTGCTCTGTGTGCGTGACGGCGCGCCTACTGTCCTCCCGCTCGCACACTCGCATAGTATATGCCTGAGCAACTACATGAAACGTGGCAATATTTTTGAAGATAGAATTGTCTATTACTATTTATAATTATGTGCAATTATAAAGGCTAGGTCACACCAGATGCGTGTACGTGCGCGTGCACGTGCGCGTTGCGTGGCCGTCACCCGTTGCCACCCACCTCCCCCTGTTATGCTAAACATTTTTTGGTTTCAAGCAAGCCAATTTTTCAGACAAGGAAATCTGTTATTTTTGAAGGACGCGAATGGTCGAGCTTCCGCGTTTTCGATTGAAAATTTGAGTCTCGCGCCTGACATACGAAATACCTATTATTTGTTTACAAATACAAACCTACGCGATCCAAAAAATGCATCGGCTATTTTTGCTTATACTGCATGTATGTCCCTCGTTTCCACTATAAAATCTGATAAGAGAATGTTTTTCATTAATGATGACTGAAAAACTTGTTGAATGAAGTTTTATTTATTAGTCATTACCCAATGGTTCAAAACTTCGGTTTAAATGTGAAACAGACCTTCAACGAGTTAACATTTACCGTCATGAGCTTGTCGAGCATAGTCCTCTCGTCTCAACGGAGTGATCGCGACTGGCCGCGCCCACGGATGGAAATAGAAGATAATAGCAAATCGCGCGAAATGCGCGACGGGAGAGACCACAGCGCGCGAAATAAAAAGGGTCTATACGCCAAATGCTTCTTACCTCTCTATCTCTTAAATATGACAACCTATAAAAAAAAGTTACGCCTATCAGCCCTCGGCATTAGTTTAAGCTACAAAATACTAAATGATTACTATTATAGCATGCAAAGTAACGTCAGGAAATAAAAACTCCCCGAAAATTAGACATGTTTTCGTGGTCGATTTCTATCGAGCGAACTTCAATCCTTTGCGGATTTGTTCCCTATCGGCACTTGCAAATATGATGGTGTTTCTGTATGTATGATATTGTTGCATATTTTCATGTTTAAGACATCTTAAAATGCAATCTCCGAACTGCAATTTGGGTGTATGCGCCCTCTTAAGTTTATTTGACCGACTACTCCGAAAAATCCTCATTATTAAGTATCATTTTTTTGCTTTTACGAAGGTTTAAGGTCTAGGGCAGTCTTTACATTACCAAAAATCCTTGGGATATGTTTTATTTCTTTATTTACGTATATTAATGCCATTTTGATGCATTTTTAACGTAAAATTTTGAATTTAGTATTTTTTATCCTACTTGTTTCAAAGTGAGGACGCTAATTTTTTGTCTGGAAATGCTTTATTTGTAGTAATACTTTTACAAAAAGAAAATATTTTAAAAACCCAATAGTTTTTTTTATCAATAAATTTCTTCATTCCAGAATTTCTCAAAAAAAAATTTTCAAAAATTCATAACTCGAAAACTACAAAAAATCGGCTAACATACATGGGGTATATTCTGATAGCCCATGACGTAGAGAACCTAAAAAATTTTTTTTGGTGTCAAGGTTTGGACCACCCTGTATATAAAACCTTGGGCTCTCAATTTTTTTATCATCGCTAATCCTATATCCATGATCATCGCAAATCATCACAATCACTGATTAAACACAGTCAGTGGATGCGATTCTCCGGCGGCCGCTAAACCTCCTACCTAATTATTTTTAGGCGTCGCTAAACCACTTTGTTATTCTATGAGCAGCTGTCATAATCAAATATTTCTTAGGCGGTCTATTCAATTTAGGCTTAGCTGCTTAAATGCTATTCAGTAAATGTCTTTTTAAAACAAAAACATAGAAACGTCAAGCTAAACTGACTAATAGTACGGTCAAATCGTACATTAAACTCGCAAAACATGTAAGGTGTGAAATCGAATTGGAGATCAAAAATGTAAACAAATGGGATACCACCACAAAAAAATAATCACGAGAGGGGGGTAATCTAAAATCATTCAAAAACTTATAAAAAATGCATATTTACCGTCACTGATGGTATGTAGAATTTTAAATATTTTACAAATTTTTAATACGAAACATTAAGCGAAATATGTAATTGTTTTCATGATATATTTCGCTACTTTGAATAAAATGTAAGATGTTTAATTTATACTACTGGCAATGATAAGAAATTTTAAACATTTGGTTCGCAGTTATAACAATAACTAGTTTATTCGTAATTTAATACGGTAACTACACTAAGAACCATTTAAGAGGGTTCGCATTTATAACTATGTACTTCAAAAATCAAAACAAGAGGGTGAATCAAATGTGTTTTATGAATTTTTAAAAACTCCTAAAATTTAGCATTACAAAGTACATTAATACAGATTTTAGTATTTTTACCTACAAATTAATAATTTTCATATTTTAATCGAAATAGATTCGACCGTAACTAAGATGAAGACTGGAATTCGTTCCCCGACTATCCTAAATATTAAAGTAATACGACATTCGTTTTCAAACATTGATTATGTTGATTATTTACATCATTCTAGCAGATTTTCTAGGTTTTATTTTTGTAATCAGGAACCGTGGACACTCAGACGAATGTTTTTTATTGTCATATCCAAAAATATGTTAACGATTGTGATGCTTTGTGTATCGAACATACTTTGACTTTCGCGTATTTACATCTACACATAAAACATTGTCTTAGGTTTAGTCGGTAAGGATAGTTGTAAGTGTAGATATAAATAAAATAAAATAAAAAACCAATCTCAAAATGCGACGTTAATTTACAAAGGTGTTAAAAACTACATTCGATATAAAACGTTGTATACCCCTGGAATGTCACTTTAACATTGATTTTGTAATGTCATGTCATTGTCATAGATTGTTTACATTTTTGATCTCGAATTCCATTTCAGAGCTTAGTAAAGCTGCATTTTTGGTATGTTATTTAGACACCATAGGGCAGTATAAAACCACATTTTGCAAGCAAAAAAAAGTTGTGCTAGCTACGTTAAGTTATACGTGAAAAACTGTGAAATTTACTGTCTATTTTTCCCAGCTAGCACAACTTTTTTTTGCTTGCAAAATATGGTTTTATACTGTCCTATGGTGTCTAAACAACATACCAAAAATGCAGTGATACTACTCGATTTGCGAGTTTAGGGTAAAATTATGTACGATTTGACCGTACTATAATTTTAGCGGCGAATAAAATAGTCCGGTTTAAAATAAGGATAACACAAATACATCAAGTTTTACAAAATAATTATTTTCGAAATGGATGAAGAATACGTCATAGCTGCTGTGGTGGCCGACAAGAGGGAGTATGGCGAGGGCGAGGGTGAAAAAATGTATTTGAAGAGGTTACGAGACGAGTCTAATCCATTTGACCGGTCTGAGCGGAAGTTTCGCAAATTGTTTAGGCTATCGCGGGCCATGGGCCGGCACGTAGTGGACACTTTGTGTGAAGGCGATGCGCTACGAGTGGGGACGGTGCCCTCACATTTAAAGGTATTAAGTGCACTAATTTTTTTTGCCCATGGCAGTTACCAGACTGCTGTGGGAGAAATTAATATACTAGCTCAAAGTCAACCAACAATAAGCCGCAGTCTGGCAGCTGTGTGCCCCATTATTATAGAAAGGTTGACCCCACAGTGGATCAACTCGCAAAACATTCAAATTCCTCCTCCTTTTTAGCAGTTTACTTTATAATGTTGCAAACAAGTATTACATATACATATGTAATGGAATAAAACTTATTAAATTATAATATGTAACCCAAAATAAAAAACGATTTTACAGTTTTTATACAGGGTCGCGTTTTATAAAGTTACAATTTACAATTTCGCTGTTTGCCTCTCTTTCTAGCCAATATGTACGTGCGTTAGAGAGGCAAACAGCGAAATTGTAAATTGTAACTTTATAAAACGCGACCCAGATATCATTCATTCATTCGTTCACTTATTTTTTAAAGTAGCAACACACTCGATTCAACTTAGAAATTTTAAAATATGGTTAAAAACTGGTTAAATTTAGTCAGGGTGACGTTCTGGGTCGCGTTTTATTAAGTTACTTACTTCTAGCCAATATGTCCGTACGTTAGAGAGGCAAACAGCGAAATTGTAAATTGTAACTTTATAAAACGCGACCCTGGAATAACACTTGTCAAATTTGCCGTCTAAATTATAATTAAAAATTAGACATTTTAATTTTAGGCTATTTAGCCGATGTGCACGTAGAATCGCATCCAGTGGCATAATCTGCGTAAAACGAAACTAGCCATGACAATGCGATAGTCGTTTGACGTTTAGTTCGGTTTGACAACCATTGTAATTTCATATTCACGATTGCATTTGCTGGCAGTGTTTTGTATCATCGCATTTTCTATCATAATAATAAATTACAAGCCAGTGAAAATGGAAGAAATTGGAATCATATTACCAGAGAAGGTAAACGGGAGTTTGCAATACAATTGTTTTCTTCAACATCAATGGTGGTCTTGTTATACTTTTCAAAATGTTTGTCTTTGTAGGACGACATAACTACTGATGCCAAAGGCGCATTCGCTGGACCACAAACCTTCGAAGAAGTAGAATCAGAAGATCTCTATACTAAATATAAGGTAAATACTATCATTAACTGGAAATATGCATATCACGTTATGTGACTGAAGACTAACCCAAAACCAACTTAGCATAACCATGTGTAGTACAAATTCTCATATGTATTGGGTAAATTCACGAGACTGATGTAATGTCCGTTACCAATTTTTTTGCTCATTTTTGTATTCATTAATCAAATATGTTTCTCAGACTGGCCTAGCCCTATAGGGTAGATATGTGGTCACTTGAATCTTCTTAATTATTATAAGAACATACATCAGAAGAATTGGGTAGGTAAACGGTGTTTGATATTTTTTTATATAATATATGGTTTGAACCTCAAACCATATATTTGGACACCATATATAGGAGTTTCTAATTTACCGTAAGTAGGAAAAGTTTTAAATCTTGTTAGAAGTGACAATGCAACTTTCAAAATAAGTATTTTTATTTTACTGTGATTCTTTGTGAGGTTTCTGTGTTTGAAATTTGCAGTTTTACAATTATATAATATCTCAGACTGTTTGGTGCCAAAACTACACCTACCCATTTATAAAGTGTACATTTAAATAAAAATTAATAAAAAGATATATTTCTAGAAACTACAGCGCATGTTGGAATTCTTGGAAGTGCAAGAAGATTATATTAAAGATGAACAAAGGAACCTCAAGAAAGAGTATCTTCATGCCCAAGAGGAGGTGAAGCGAATCCAATCTGTGCCCTTGGTCATTGGGCAGTTCCTTGAAGCAGTGGATCAGAACACAGGCATAGGTAATGGTTTATAGTTTGGCTAATATGGCATGAACAGAATAATATAACTATTCCCACTATATTCTGTTAACTTACACACACAATGATGAGCAGAGATATTTGTCCCTGTAGGCTTAGCACATGATTAGTGCGACAGTTTGTTGCCGCGAGATAAACTATACATCCCTCTTTTATTCTTATATGTAGTTAGTAAAAAGTTGAAAAACATCATGTGGCATCACACTCACATACCAATCATGTGCAAAGCATACTGAGATTGCTTAGATTGATCTGTGTTGTCCCTGAATAATAATAACAATAACAACAATTTTTATGCTATACATAAATTGGTGTCTTAGTATGATAGTGTGTAACTATACCTGTTAGATTAGTATAAAATGTATCTATCTGTAAGTTCCTTGTATTTGCATAATTATGTAATGTTTATGTCACAGGAGTTGGATCTGCAAATAAAATTAAATTAATAAAACAATGTTCCAGTGGGCAGCACAACGGGATCCAACTACTATGTGCGTATCCTATCCACCATTGACCGGGAGCTCCTGAAGCCGTCTGCATCCGTGGCCCTGCACAAGCACTCGAATGCTCTGGTAGATGTGCTCCCACCAGAAGCCGACAGCTCCATATCTATGTTACAAGCAGGTATGTTAATTTGTATCAATTTTGTATAATTTTAGAGCAATCAAAAATCTGATCAAATCAAGCTAAAATTCTATTCTAAGTTGTCTTATTAGAAAGTTGTAACTAGATAAGTTACCAACTTTTTAATTTCCAAAATAAACTGCCTATTGAAATGTTAAATATTGGGTCAACATTTTGATAGGGTCTCAGGGATGCTATACCTTTATTTTCGTACATGGAATTGCTGTTTTTTAATCTAGGAACAAATTGTTTACGGCAGAAAAAGTACTAGTAACTTAGCTGATAGATTCAGTAATAGACTAACAATAATTAGCGGCTTGTTAAGTTAGGAGAGGTTTATGAATAAAGTGGTTAGAGCCGACAAGAGGATATAAGTGTCACTTACCATTAATTTATTGATAATGGGCATTACCTCTTAATGCGTCCACAAGTAATAGGCCCAGCAGTGGACTGTAATAGTTTGATTTACTCATTTTAACCGTTTCACTGAAAAGAGTCATCATTTTGATAAGGCATCCTCTATTTTAATCTATGAAATAATTATTTATGGCAGAAAAACTTATTTACATGACTCAACTTAGAATAAAATAACTTATAGGGTGAGTACACTAAAGAAGTCGCTATTGGAATTGAAGGCCAAGCCTTAGGTTATGTGGAAGACTTTTATACCTGAAAACCTATTTAAATTCCAATACTTGTCAAAAAGTATTGCCATTAAAATTAAATATTAGGTGGTTCGGTAAATTTTCACTTCTGTAAATGTTATAGGTAGCTGCTTATTTTATCTATATTGTTAAACACAACATTTAAATCTACTTCTTAATTAAAAAATCTTATTTAAATACTTGTCTCAAAAAAATGTTTTATCGGAGAATAGTTTAAATTACAATGGCAATAACTCAGGATTTAACAACATTTGGTACCAATTAATAGTCTCGTAATGTGTGATTAAATTTTTAGGAAAACTAGTTCGGTTACCAAAAGGTTGTTTTTTTTTCTGAAACGTTACAAAATGTTACAATGACGATAACCCGTGTCACTGTGACATTTCGCCATCTTTGCTATTTTTTTTGACGTATATTGGAATTCCGTTTTTAAGTTTAGTATATTATAAAGCTATCCATGTGCAACACACAAACCTAGATGGGACTTCCCTATGGAAGGCTAGATGGTGTAAAATGGGAGAAGCCTATGTCCTGCAGTAGACAAGTATAGGCTGATGATGATGGTGTCGGAAGTCATGTGATATCCTAAGAATTTATGTCTAGTAATTCACAGATGAATAATCTAAACGCGGACGGAGACAACGGCAAAAGTTAGTAGCTTTGTCGACAGTGCCAAACCGAGAAGTGTAAAGTGCTTAATACATTCAAAACATCTTAAATTTAGGATGACCTTTATCACGATTTACACAATAATGAGTTGTATTAATTTATTAACATCGCTATGTACCAATGGTTGGTTATTTCTGAAACGTCACAATGGTAATGACATGGGACAGCGTGACATTTCGCCATCTTTGGTAGTTTTTTTGACGCATTTTTGACGTGTATTGGAATTTAAATACGTTATAAACTATGGTCAAGTTATTTCTACGACAGATCAAATGAAAAAGCTGGAACAAATTCTGGTCATTAAAGGGAATATTCTAATCCAAGAATACAAACATAACTCTAAAAATAAAATGATGAATACTTTTTCAGACGAGAAGCCCGACGTGCAATACTCCGACATCGGAGGCATGGACACGCAGAAGCAAGAGATCCGGGAGGCGGTGGAACTGCCGCTGACTCACGTGGAACTGTACCGCCAGATCGGCATCGAGCCCCCTAGGGGCGTGCTCATGTACGGCCCGCCTGGCTGCGGCAAGACCATGCTGGCTAAGGCTGTGGCGCACCACACTACTGGTAACTAACTGCCGCTGACTCACGTGGAACTGTACCGCCAGATCGGCATCGAGCCCCCTAGGGGCGTGCTCATGTACGGCCCGCCTGGCTGCGGCAAGACCATGCTGGCTAAGGCTGTGGCGCACCACACTACCGGTAACTAACTGCCGCTGACTCACGTGGAACTGTACCGCCAGATCGGCATCGAGCCCCCTAGGGGCGTGCTCATGTACGGCCCGCCTGGCTGCGGCAAGACCATGCTGGCTAAGGCTGTGGCGCACCACACTACCGGTAACTAACTGCCGCTGACTCACGTGGAACTGTACCGCCAGATCGGCATCGAGCCCCCTAGGGGCGTGCTCATGTACGGCCCGCCTGGCTGCGGCAAGACCATGCTGGCTAAGGCTGTGGCGCACCACACTACTGGTAACTAACTGCCGCTGACTCACGTGGAACTGTACCGCCAGATCGGCATCGAGCCCCCTAGGGGCGTGCTCATGTACGGCCCGCCGGGCTGCGGCAAGACCATGCTGGCTAAGGCTGTGGCGCACCACACTACTGGTATCTAACTACTTTTTCCTAACTGGTGCGCAAAAACGAACTTCGCGCGCGGTAATTTCTCTTTTTAACGCACTTGTTATGAAAAAATTGTCCCTTACACATGCAAAAACTTTTTTTTTACATCTGTCACATTATAAAGGCCAATCGGCCATAACGCTGCGACATGTTCTATGCCTCCGTTAGCTATCTATACTGATCTGTGAATAGGCATGATGACTTGCAAGTCAAATCAGCATCTTTTTTCGAACTGTCAAAACGATCACCAGTATGGAATTGTATATGAAATACTCAAAAGTGACGTCACGTTTGAGTACTGCCAAATGACCTACTCTTTTAAGTTCTTTTCAATTTATTAAATAGAAGTTCTGTACAAAAATTACTGCAATCTACATCTTATTAATAATTTGTTCGTGTATTATGTCGTGCATAATGCTAAATAATTCATTTTAACTACAGTCATCATCCCTATTCGTAAAGTTCAATTTCGCTTAAATAATCGTGAAAGCGTGGCTCCAGACCTCTGCATATTACTACCTCGTCTGGCGGTCAAAAGGTTATAGTACATTACTATAGAGGACGGGAAAGGAAGGGTTCCAGGCCAAGTAGATATATCTGGCCGAAGGAACTGATTTCGCCGAACCATACTATTTAATTTGTAAATAAACCAATAATACAGTATCGTAAAACATTAAAAAAACATTCGCGCCTAACTATTTTTTTAATCTGTTTGAGGTATCTTTTTAACTGGTGGTATAGACATTAGTTCTCAGGTTATTTTTTTCTGTGGCTGAATGTCAAGACCTAGCGTCACAATTTGACGTTTCAAAACAAAAGACGGTTTGTTTGCTGTCCTAGGTGTGAAATAAATACATGAAATCTCTTTACATATCATCTTAGCACATGACACCAGATACATAGTATTTCCGGGTTTAATTTAAAGTAAGTAACATCAACATTCCGTAGCAAGTTTGAGAAAAATGAATGACATATATTTCCAGCGGCGTTTATCCGCGTGGTGGGATCGGAGTTCGTGCAGAAATACCTGGGCGAAGGGCCGCGCATGGTGCGCGACGTGTTCCGTCTCGCCAAGGAGAACAGCCCGGCTATCATCTTCATCGACGAGATCGACGCCATCGCCACCAAAAGGTGATTTTTAGGGTTCCAAACCAAACCAGCCTTTGATGTCTGTAATAGTCTGTGTCACCAGTGAAACGTAGATTGGGCTGGGGCTAATTGTTATTACTATCTACTTGATAACTGCTTTGTAGAAAATTCGGATTCCCGTATCTTGTTAGATAACACAATATATACTAATTCATTCGACTAATTAGTGTCATTAGAAACGAAGCAATGGATAAAAGGAAACTATCAACAGCCGGAGACAGCCTCTACCAAATACTTGAAGTGCTTTTTAGGGTTTAGGGGCCAAAATGATTGTTTGTCCATCTCTTGTTTCATTTTATAGTTCACTCTTTTGCTCAAAGGTTAACTGGAAGAGATCCCTTACAGGGATAAGTTCGCCTTTGTACCTGTTTTTAATTGTTCTGTGTATCATTATTTTTTACCTATGTTTTGTGTACAATGAAGAATTTACATACATACATACAAAATGGCAAAAACGGAACACTTATAGATTCGTCATGTCCGTCTGTCACAGCCGATTTACTCGGAAACTATAAATACTACAGCAATGAAATTTGGTAAGGATATGTGTTGTATGAACCGCTACAGGATTATGATACTAAATTGTAAAAAAAACCATTAGAGTGGGGGCCCTTCGTACATGTAACTGAGGGATAGAATTTTTTTTTAGTTGTACCATATACTATTTTCTTTAAATCTTATTTTGAACATTACTATGTTAGGAATAGTGGTGAATATCGTTTGTTTGTAAAATCAATCAAACAAAGGAGATGAGACTTTATTTAGTTTACGCAAAGGTTGAAATTTCATTGAAGTGCAGTGTACATTGTAATGTACATTGGGCCTTACGAGACTATAGCAGGTTTTAATCACGCCGACAAGTGGTAGAACAGAATGTTTAAAAAAAACGAGTAACCCCCCTTACACGTAAAGTAGGGATAATTTTGGAATACCCCAGTCGCTCACATATGAAGGGTCCACGGAAATTCAAATTACAGAAGGAAAAACCACCTAACTTTTAACAGAATAAGGTGTGAATTTGCCCAGATTTTTTTAAACACTGGACATGTTTTTTCCGTGGACCCTTCATATATTTAAGTCACTGATTATGGCCAATTTATAGTCCATTTTTCAATACAAATACTTTAGCATTATTATTCATGAAATTCATTACTGGCGCAATTAAATGTAATATTTATTCAAAGAGGAACATTAATAGTACAATGCATAATATATGGGTCCTGATCTAAGAATCCCTGTGTTACAGGACCCATAGAGGTAACAACTTAAACTAGCCATATTTTTTACAGAAGACTTATCTTAGAAGGTTTTACGAATATTATAAGTTATGAATATTGTAATGGTTCCAGATTTGATGCGCAGACTGGTGCTGACAGAGAAGTTCAGAGAATCCTACTGGAACTTCTCAATCAAATGGATGGCTTTGACCAGACTACTAACGTCAAGGTATTTATGCAATTCATATTTATACGTATTGGTTATATATCAATTATATTATGTATATGCACCTAATCTCTCTGTAAATATCCTTCTAAGGCCCAGCCATACAAGAGAAATGTCCAAAATTCCTCATTTAAATTTTTACCTACTAAGTCGGTTTCTGTTGATCTAAAAAAAAAATAGATAATGCAATTGCAACTCGATCGATTAGAACAGTAATCGAATCCAATTTAAATGTGTTTGATGTTAACCTTTTTGCCGCCACATCAAATAAAAAACTGTCACTCAGACGCCACGTCAACAAAATGTCAAAACTAAAGTTGAATTTTATTCACAAGCGGGTAGGCCTACATTTTTCTGTGAACCAAGACTCGTATATCGGTCTTTGTCGTTGAACCTGCGATGCCAATATATCAGTCGTTGGCGGCCAAAAGGTTAACCCTTAAATGCATGACCTTGACAAAAACTTATTCAAATTTGAATTCTGAATTGCTGTCAATAGAGTCCAGAATACATGATGCATATATACATCACTATGCATTTAAGGGTTAATAAGTATAGTTCGGGAAATATTATTTGACCGACTCTTATCTTACTTACGACTTTTTCTTTTGCATCGTTAACAATAGAAAAGTGCTAGACTGCTGATTGTCTAGTAAGTGTTAACGCAAAACAAACGGTCGTAAGTAAGATCACAGTCGGTCAAATAATGTTTCCCGAACTTACATGTAGAATTATGGGCTTTACGAAGATATTTAGTAACTTTTGGTAGTTTCGATTTTGTGTACTGATATAATTATGAATAAATATTGTTTTAGGTTATAATGGCCACAAATCGTGCTGATACATTGGATCCTGCTCTACTCAGGCCTGGTCGCTTAGACAGGAAAATTGAGTTCCCACTTCCCGATAGGTAAGATGTTTTATTACTATATCAATGTGTAATCTGACGTGTTCGAGGATCAAATTGAAAATGCAGCTTTACAATAAAACACGTGTAATATTTTATGTTTATACACAATTTATTGATGAATCTCAACAGTTGTAATATTTAAATTTCTTGTACTGTGGCCCATTAATATTACAAATATCAAAAGATTGGAACGATTGTGACATTTTTTTCAATCTCGGGTGTAGATAAAGTTTTGAAACGTTCTTAGGTATATTATACTTAATTAATAGTAGGTTAACATATAAATTAGCGTTTTTATTAATGTCGAAATTAAAAATACACAGTAAGCAAAGTTATGGGTATTTACCTCCTAATGCGTCTATACGCATAGTTAATGGGAGAGGCCTACGTCCATCAGTGGACTATCATAAGCTGATGATGATTTGTGTCATTGGCATAGTAAGGTTTTATTGATCACAGATGTCACCGGCGTCGAGCGTGTAAAATTAAATTAACATAACGTTTAGTCGTTTTTTAGTCGTTTCTGGTGCAAAAGCTCTCTATTGTTATACAACGCGGCAACGCTGCTAGCGTTATGGGCACTTTTGCACCAGGCCCCTTTACCACAAAACTTTACAAGCGTACAGTTCTACAAAATTGTCAACTTTTTGTATGGGAATTTATACAATTTTGTAGAATTGTACGCTTGTAAAGTTTTGTGGTATAGGCCACAGGAATGACATGAGGGGTAGGGGAAATTATTAAAATGTATTTTTATTTTTTTATTTGTGTGTTTTCTTGTAAAGTTACTAAAAAATATAATAAATAATAATAAATATCTTGGGAAGCTCACGTTAAGGCTTGTGATGTGGGTACTAGGCGACGATATATATAATAGATAGATACATATAGATACTTAAATACATAGACAACCATGACCAAGGAACAAATATTTGTGATAAATAAATACACAAATAATGCCCTCGCCGGGATTCGAACCCGGAACCTCCAGCTTCGTAGGCAGGGTTACTACCAACTAGGCTACGGAGGTTGACCAGTAATTAGGCTGACTATAATTTGTAACTAAAACATAAACTTCAAACTTTCAAACTTTTTATTTGCTAGAACACACGTACATAATAGTTATTTATGTGGCTGTAATGATGTGCAAATTGCGGAAACTTTCAAAAGTGTAGGAAAATTTCCATCGAAACTTTCGAGAACATTTCAAAACCTGGAAATTTAAAAAAATATTTTAAACAGCTAATAACAAGGACGCGTTTCACGGAAATTTATATTTTCAACTATCAAATACATGATATAATGTACAATCAAAAATTGTATGTCTTTCAATAAAGAACATGTTCGATAAATTTCTTGAATTTCCGAAATTTTCATAGTAAATTTCTATGGAAATTTATATGTACAGTTATTAAAGGAGTATTGCGAGAACTAGAAAGTATGTTATAAATTATAAAACCAAAAATAAACACCAACAGACTTGAACGTCAACAAAGACATTGTGGACACCACTTCCTTACCTACTTCTTAAATTAAACGAACAAAAGCTATGTTGAGGATTTAGGTTTAAGACTCTAGCGAGCTAGTTCGTAATTGAATTTTCACAATTAATATTCTATCAGCAATTTTTCCTAGTTTTATTTCTGGAAAAAAGGTATTCCACCATGTCGCTAGCTCCATTTTCTCAGCAGATTCGTATAAAAATGACTTAGACCAAATCCCACAGTTGTGTTTATAATTTGTCACTGTATCAGTGCTTCGGTAATCTTGTTTTAGGGTTCCGTAGTAAACTAGGAACCCTTATAGTTTCGCCATGTCCGTCTGTCCATGGTCCGCCTGTCTGTCCGCAGCATAGGCTCATTGGCTGTTAGTACTAGATATTTGAATATTGGTACAGGTTTGCCTCGTAATCATGCGATGCCGACAAAGTGGTACAATAAAATATTTAAAAAATCAGGTACCTCCCCTACACGTAAAGTGGGAAAGATTTTTTTATTTTACTGTGTTCCTATAGTCGTTGAATAGGTCTTTCAGAAAGAATAAGGGTCTCAAGAGAAAGTATTTTTCTAAAGTCAATATTTTCGCAAATATCCTCTCCGGATCCGAAACAAAAAAAAATCGTGAATTGTCAAATATAGAAAACATCATGAATATTGAGGTTAAAGAATACTTTAAAATAGAACTATTTCGAACATAATGTTTTTGAATAACTACGGAACCCTACACAGAGCATGGCCCCACATACTCTTGGCCGGTTTTTTCTCTTCACAAATTGAACCTCTATTCGCAGTGTAATTGAATATTATTATGGTACAGTCAAGTGCAAAAATAAGTATCGAAAGAATCCGTTCATAAATATGTTACGACGTTCTTATTACACAGAATTAGAGTGCACTGGGACATATTTTTGAACGTTTTTGTATACCCCTTATTTTGTCTTCGACTGTACGAGTATAAGCAGTTTATTATTCTATTTTTACTACAAAAATAATGTAAAGATTTATGGAAATGAAATTTTCCGCGAAATATTTCGGAATAATTTCCGCGGAAATTTTTGAAATTTATGAATTTTATCAAGTCTTGGCCAAACCTATAAAAACCGGTTGTTATCAAAACCGGTGTTGTATAGTATGATTGTACTCGTTACTCACTCTAATATTTCTGTGCGTGGATAGGATTTCATTTTCATAAATTTCCATTGTTTCAAGGTCTGGAGAATGTTTCGGAAATTTTCACGAAAATTTCACTTGAGAACATTTCGCAACATAGGAAAGTTTCCATAGGCACATCATTATGTGGCTGGCGCATAATAAGAGGCATTAAACATGAGTGTGGTTTTATGAAACGAGCCGTAGGCGAGTTTCATAATAAGATCACACGAGTGTTTAATGCCTAATTATGTACAGTCACATACATAACTTTATCTACATCCATATCATTAGTTTAGAATGACAATTTACCTTTATTTTCATTGATATCCACTAAGTAATTACCTCTAAATATAAAAATTCAAATCAGTTGAAATCACTCAATTTGAGTAAGGATATCCTACAATAAATATTTATTGAAAAAAAAAACAACAAAAAGAAGTTGACTTCATAATGTTAAAATTAATATCATGACGACGATACTTTAATGTCAACATTATGATGCACTGTACTCTGCCTGTACTTTAATGTTAACATTATGATACAGCCACAGACACCGGTCTCTTAATATAGGTCATTACATTACCGCTTCTGAATACATAACAGGGAAATTATGATATTCCTGTAGATAAAAGATCTTAAAGTTACAAAGTTTCAGTGCATTCGACCAAAGGCATGCAAAAGTAAACAAATAAAGTGAAAGCTACAAAATGTCAACATAGGTACCTTCGATAATTTATACTTAGAAAATAATAAAATTTAAAATATCAAAATAGAGGGTAGGTCAAAATTACATATAACAAACAGATTGTCTGTGATTATAATGTTACCATACCGTAATGTGACCAAAATTGACACAACGTTCCAGACGTCAAAAGCGCCTGATCTTCTCGACGATCACGGCGAAGATGAACCTGTCGGAGGAGGTCGATCTCGAGGAGTTCGTGGCTCGTCCCGACCGCGTCTCCGGCGCCGACATCAACGCCATCTGCCAGGAGGCAGGCATGCACGCTGTACGGGAGAACAGGTGACTTAAATACCCCGTTTAGGGTTCCGTAGTAAACAAGGAACCCTTATAGTTCATAGTTATTTATTCAATTAACAATGTACATTGTATCTGAACATTACATACCTACTTATTTTTTTATATATTACAATTATGAAGCATATTATTAACTAATTAATTAATACAATTACAATAATATTTTAATATGTCAAAGAAATTTGTATAATTATATATTTAATACACTATTACACGAATTTACACCATGTCAAAACAATAATACACAAGTAAATTACCTAACCTATACCAGAGATTATTTAGTTTAAGTAGATATATCAGCACCATACATTAAAATGCATCCACCTGAAATCTTGTCACTACTAGACGGCGCCACGGTTGATCTTTGTTGTTCGTGAGCATGGCATACAGATGGCTCTGAAACAGTATATACACTACCTTTGTTGTTCGTCCATTGGGCCAGATGGCTCTGCAACAGTATACACTACCTTGCCACGAACGAAACGCATGATCACTTGCAACACGTAGCATATTTCGCCGTATCACAATATAGGGAAGTTGGTACGGTGATTCATGCGTTCGGCTGCGAAGCAGTGGTATCAGGTTCAAATTCTAACTATACGCGCTGATGTTTCTTTTGTTTTCAAACTTTGTTTTTTATTTTTTGTTGTGCACAATCTTTGATTTTGAAAAAACAGTGTTTTACAAGGCGCAAACGGGCGGGTTTTTATTTAGTTGTCGTTTTTTAAAATTGTCCATATTTGGACTTTTTACATTTTTTCTACTCAGAATCACGAGGTCTTTCGTTTCGTTTTATTATGTAAATGTGGGTTTGTGTGAAGTACAAAGTGATCATAGATCCGATAGATACATAATTATACAAATACAAAATGAGTATACAGACGAACTTGAAGCGTGAAGAGTGTACCTAGTTATTCCTGACAAAGTTGGGTTATACTCGTTTCTGACTAATTCGCATACGTTGAATACAATTTTCGGGTCCATTATGAGATCCAAGATGGCAGCAACTTATTTTTGCAATTTTCATCATTATACTCGTTTCTGACTAATTCACATCGGTACGTGGAATACGATTTTCGGGTCCATTCTAAGATCCAAGATGGCGGGAACTTTTTTTGTAATTATCATCATTATACTTTTTTCTGACTAATTCGCATACGTGGAATACGATTTTCGGGTCGATTCTGAGATCTAAAATGGCAGGTACTTTTTTTTGCAATTTTCATCATTATACTCGTTTCTGACTAATTCGCATACGTTGAATACAATTTTCGGGTCTATTATGAGATCCAAGATGGCGGCAACTTATTTTTGCAATTTTCATCATTATACTCGTTTCTGACTAATTCGCATACGTGGAATACGATTTCCTGGTCCATTCTAAAATCCAAGATGGCGGGAACTTTTCTTTAAATTTTCATCTTTATACTCGTTTCTGACTAATTCGCATAAGTGGAATACGATTTTCGGGTCCATTCTAAGATTCAAGATGGCGGGAACTTTTTATTTTGCAATTTTCATCATTATACTCGTTTCCGACTAATTCGCATACGTGGAATACGATTTCCGGGTCCATTCTAAAATCCAAGATGGCGGGAACTTTTTTTTGCAATTGTCATCATTATACTCGTTTCCGACTAATTCGCATACGTGGACTACGATTTCCGAGTCCATTCTAAAATCCAAGATGGCGGGACCTTTTTTTTGCAATTTTCATCATTATACTCGTTTCTGACTAATTCGCATACGTGGAATATCTTTTTTGGTTCCATTCTAAAATCCAAGATGGCGGGAACTTTTTTTTGCAATTTTCATCATTATACTCGTTTCCGACTAATCCGCATAAGTGGAATACGATTTCCGAGTCCATTCTAAAATCCAAGATGGCGGGAACTTTTTTTTGCAATTTTCATCATTATACTCGTTTCTTACTAATTCGCATACGTGGAATATCATTTTTGGGTCCATTCTAAGATCCAAGATGGCGGGAACTTTTTTTTGCAATTTTATTTATTTATTTATTTATTTATTAAGGTTTGCCAACAGGTGTAATACCAAAACATATGAACTTAAATAATAGCACAAACAAAACATGACGCAGTATTCAACCAATTACAGGCAAACACAACTTGCTAACATTACGTGCTTACGTTTTGTAGCCTAAGTTACAATTTTAAATATTTTATAGCCAAAACACAGTAATAAAATTTTAAAATTACAATTAAACAGCGACATGTATAATAAACAAGGTAAATTAAATTTAAACAGATGTGACATGCTAATCAATAATTGCAAGTAGGTAGGTAAGTATACAATTTATAATTCTATTTTACAGGTAAACAAAAAAGTAAGTAGTAAACAACAAGATAATAGAAAATGGGTTTTATAAGAGGCGGTTGGCTTATACATTTTACATTATTATAAGTATGTACCAAGATAATGATTAGGTAATTATGCGTGACAATGATAAAAATGATACTAGTTCAGCGGACAACGACAGCAGAGGGAGATGGGTGTAGGGATAGGGATACCTATGTGACATGATAGAATTAAAAATCTCAGCTTCGACAGTCAAAGGTACTTTCGTGGTATTTGTCAGCCCTATATTTATACAAACACTTTTTGAATCGGTGCAAAGAAACACTCAAAATGTCAATTTTAGTTTTCTTATATAGTTCATTGTGTTCCTTACACATCCTTGGAATAACACTATAAGATCCAACATAAATTCTAAAAGTGCTTGTAGCGAATGGTCTAAAATTGGTAAGTCGAGCATGCTGACGGGGTACTGTAAAATTTATTTTTCGTAATAGTTGCGGACAGTCCAAAGCACCATTCAAAATTTTGTAAAGCAGTACCTGGTCCGAGACCCAGCGACGATCTTCAAGAGATTTTATATTGAAATAGTTAAGACGCTCTTTATAAGCATGCATCGAGCGAAGCTTTTTTTGATGCACTGTTAGGAAAAAGAGAAAACGTTTTTGAGTTCGTTCGATCCTATCCACATGACACTTATAGAAGGGGTTCCAGATACTTGAACCGTATTCAAGTAGACTTCTTATTCTTACCAATGCAAAATAGGTAGACTTTAGTGCGAATGTTGTTTTAAAGTTCTTGCAATTTTCGTCATTATACTCGTTTCTGACTAAAATGGAATCGTATTCCACGTATACGAATTAGTCAGAAACGAGTATAATGACGAAAATTGCAAAAAAAAGTTCCCGCCATCTTGGATCTTAGAATGGACCCAAAAATGATATTCCACGTATGCGAATTAGTAAGAAACGAGTATATTGATGAAAATTACAAAAAAAAGTTCCCGCCATCTTGGATCTTAGAATGGACCCAAAAATGATATTCCACGTATGCGAATTAGTCAGAAATGAGTATAATGATGATAATTGCAAAAAAAAAGTTCCCGCCATCTTGGATTTTAGAATGGACTCGGAAATCGTATTCCACGTATGCGAATTAGTCGGAAACGAGTATAATGATGAAAATTGCAAAATAAAAAGTTCCCGCCATCTTGAATCTTAGAATGGACCCGGAAATCGTATTACACGTATGCGAATTAGTCGGAAACGAGTATATTGATGAAAATTACAAAAAAAAGTTCCCGCCATCTTGGATCTCAGAATGGACCCGAAAATCGTATTACACGTATGCGAATTAGTCAGAAACGAGTACAATGATGAAAATTGCAAAAAAAAAGTTCCCGCCATCTTGGATTTTAGAATGGACCCGGGAATCGTATTCCACGTATGCGAATTAGTCGGAAACGAGTATATTGATGAAAATTACAAAAAAAAGTTCCCGCCATCTTGGATCTTAGAATGGACCCAAAAATGATATTCCACGTATGCGAATTAGTCAGGAACGAGTATAATGATGAAAATTTCAAAAAAAAAGTTCCCGCCATCTTGGATCTTAGAATGGACCCAAAAATGATATTCCACGTATGCAAATTAGTCAGAAACGAGTACAATGATGAAAATTGCAAAAAAAGTTCTCGCCATCTTGGATCTTAGAATGGACCCGGAAATCGTATTACACGTATGCGAATTAGTCAGAAACGAGTATAATGATGAAAATTGCAAAAAAAAAGTTCATGCCATCTTTGATCTCAGAATGGACTCGAAAATCGTATTCTACGTATGCAAATTAGTCAGAAACGAGTATAATGATAAAAATTGCAAAAAAAAGTTCCCGCCATCTTGGATCTTAGAATGGACCCGAAAATCGTATTCCACGTATGCGAATTAGTCGGAAACGAGTATATTGATGAAAATTACAAAAAAAAGTTCCCGCCATCTCGGATCTTAGAATGGACCCAAAAATGATATTCCACGTATGCGAATTAGTCAGAAACGAGTACAATGATGAAAATTGCAAAAAAAAGTTCCCGCCATCTCGGATCTTAGAATGGACCCAAAAATGATATTCCACGTATGCGAATTAGTCAGAAACGAGTACAATGATGAAAATTGCAAAAAAAAGTTCCCGCCATCTTGGATTTAAGAATGGAGCAGGAAATCGTATTCCACGTATGCGAATTAGTCGGAAACGAGTATATTGATGAAAATTACAAAAAAAAGTTCCCGCCATCTCGGATCTTAGAATGGACCCAAAAATGATATTCCACGTATGCGAATTAGTCAGAAACGAGTACAATGATGAAAATTGCAATAATGATAGATCTATTAAAGACTCCTACTCACG
>JALPQI010020540.1:0-21384 GCA_025490895.1 Thaumatotibia leucotreta | reverse complement strand
ACACACAGAACTTCACACAGATGCGTCGAGCCAGGCTCTGGCAGGTATACTTATGCAGAGAAGTCAAGATGGAGAACTGCACCCTGTATACTATAGAAGTAGACGTACAAGTGAAGCAGAAAGTCGATATTCAAGCTATGAACTCGAAGCTCTAGCTATTGTGGAATCTGTGAAGAAGTTTCACCATTACCTATTTGGTATTCACTTTAAGATTGTTACAGACTGTCAAGCGTTTGAGCTCACTTTGAAAAAGAAAGATCTGACAGCTAAAGTGGCAAGATGGGTACTACTACTGGACCAGTATGACTATGAGATAGAACATCGACCGGGTGTTAAGATGCCACGACCGGGTGTTGACCAAGTTATGCATAGAAGATCAGTCTCTATGGTACAAGCACGTGGGACGAGTACAGAGAGCTATAAATAGTACGTATCAGAGAAGCATAGATACCTCACCTTTCCAGCTGTTGACCGGTACTAAGATGAACTGCAAAGAAGATGTAGAAATATTAAACCTGTTGCAAAAAGAAATTATATCCCAGTATGATGAAGAAAGAGAAATTCTAAGGCAGAAGGCCAAAGAACAGATTCAGAAGATCCAAGAGGAAAACAGAAAGAGTTTTAATAAAAAGAGGAAGCAGAGCTCTAAGTATGAAGTAGGCGATCTTGTTGCGATTAAAAGAACACAGTTTGGGCCAGGTCTAAAGATTAAGCCGAAATTCTTAGGACCCTACAAGGTAACTAAGGTGAAGCGTAATGATCGCTACGACGTGGAGAAGCTTTACAGCGGTACGGAGGGGCCGAACAGGACATCCACGGCGGCAGACTTCATGAAGAGGTGGCCTGACGAAGACTGCGAGTAACTGGTAGGATTTTTAACCTTTTATTTTTGATCTTTTTGATGATGGTGATGCACGTAAGATACCTTATTTCTCGGTTACATATTTTCATAGCGTGTATTTTAAAGACGGAACCTAAGCGGATAAACCTGATCTCAGAGATCTCACAAATAAATATTTTTAAGTTAGCTTAAATTTTAAAGATGTCAAAGATCGTTACATAACATAGACTGTTGTTAGAATATTTTTATAAGTTGTTTATTTACGCTGTTACCTCAAAGGGTCTAGCCGCATTTCTATAGTGAAACTGCCCCTGGCTGGAATGTATAGCTTTCTTAGAAGCGTTTATTGGTCTTATTATAAGATATCATTTTACAATATTTCAAGCCTGGAATCCCCTTGGTTTGGATAAAAATAAAAAAAAATTAAAAATCTTTTTTTATTTTTTGAAGCTAAACTAATGGTTAGATTTCTTTGAAATTTGGATTATACATGGCACTAGTAGCAATACATTTTCAAAAAAAAAATCAAGGTTCTAACTTTTTTACAAATGCCTAAAAAAATGATTTTTTTTTTTTATTAATTTTTTTTTTTAATTTACAAGAGGCTGACAACCACAATTTTTTGATATTTAATGCACAATACAATATTGTATTAAATGTATTTTTCTCATAAAAATCCATTTGTGGCAACAAGGTAAAAATGTCTTACTAATTAAGGTTACACATTGGGCCAACGTACTTGGCTCATTGTGTACTTCCGCCTTTGCGACCATTTAGTAGGTATTAACGAGCAGTAGGTATTTTTTTAATGCAGTATTGCGTATTTCATAATAAGAATGTTTACGTAGTAGGTGTTTACGTACAACAATAGTACTTAGATTACATGCCGAGGCTAATAAAATAAGAAATGTCTCAGAAAGCGAAGTTGAGATCTATTATGACATACGCAATACTGCCTTAAAAAAAATATATATATATATATATTTTTTTTTTTTTTTTTTTTTAAGGCAGTATTGCGTATGTCATAATAGACCTCAAATTCGCTTTCTGAGAAATTTCTTATTTTATTAGCCTCGGCATATATATATATATATTTTAAGGCAGTATTGCGTATGTCATAATAGACCTCAACTTCGCTTTCTGAGACATTTCTTATTTTATTAGCCTCGGCATGTAATCTAAGTATATACTATTGTTGTACGTAAACACCTACTACGTAAACATTCTTATTATGAAATACGCAATACTGCATTAAAAAAATACCTACTACTCGTTAATACCTACTAAATGGGGGCAAAGGCGGAAGTACACAATGAGCCGAGTACGTTGGCCCAATGTGTAACCTACATTAGTAAGACATTTTTACCTTGTTGCCACAAATGGATTTTTATGAGAAAAATACATTTAATACAATATTGTATTGTGCATTAAATATCAAAAAATTGAGGTTGTCAGCCTCTTGTAAATTAAAAAAAAAATTAATTAAAAAAAAAAACATTTTTTTAGGCATTTGTAAAAAAGTTAGAACCTTGATTTTTTTTTTGAAAATGTATTGCTACTAGTACCATGTATAATCCAAATTTCAAAGAAATCTAACCATTAGTTTAGCTTCAAAAAATAAAAAAAGATTTTTAATTTTTTTTTATTTTTATCCAAACCAAGGGGATTCCAGGCTTGAAATATTGTAAAATGATATCTTATAATAAGACCAATAAACGCTTCTAAGAAAGGTATACATTCCAGCCAGGGGCAGTTTCACTATAGAAATGCGGCTAGACCCTTTCATGTTGCCAAAATGCTGTTATTATGTAAAGTGCTATGTTGAGCACAATGTATTTAAGACAGTTGTTGTTTTGTTGGACAACTTTAACGTAAGATGTTTGTATGATGTGAAGATGAATGAACGGGAATGATATCTGAGGGCAGATATTCTGCAGGACGGCCGAGAATGTAGGATCGGAACGTAAGAAGATGAGTGGAACGGAGCGTACGTGTGAGAGAAGGATGGTAGACGGTGCGAGAGGGACGGGAGAACGATTTGAATGAGGAACGAAAGAATGTGTGGTGTGTAAGACGTGGTGTGAAAGAAGTAAAATCATTAGCTGGTGAAAATAAATCTAAATTAACGAAGAAACGCATTTTATTCGGAGGCAATAGAGAATCCCACATGTGTATTTCTCTATTTAAGTACATATATATATCGTCGCCTAGCACCCATAGTACAAGCTATGCTTAGTCCGGGGCTAGGTTGATTTGTATGAGACTGTCCCCCAAACATTTATTTATTTATTTATATTTAGCAATAATATAATATTTATCTAGAGTGCAGACAATGAAGCAACTATACAAAAACATATAGTTTAAGAAATTCTGACTTAATTTTTAGATTTCCTATAGAACCATGTGTCAGAGAACGCTGGATAACGGCGACTGGAAAGTTGAACTGGTTTCCGCAAAAACACGACACAATTTGTTCGGACCACTTCCAAAATGACTGTTTTGTAAAAACAAATCCGAGATCTATATTGTCATCCAATGCCTGTCCAACTTTAAAACTCCATCCTGCGTTTGGCAAGGTAAGTTAGCTTTGCTAAATAATTTTATTATGTTTTAAAAGTAAAGTACCTTTTAAAGGATTTCTGATGTTATCTGTGAATACATATTAATTTAAGTATGTAATTTCCAGGTGTTTCTTGTCCCAAGTAACCTATCTGATAATCTTTCAAGAAAACGTAAAACGGTACAATTTACGAATTTAAAAATATCTTTATACATTTATACATCTAGTTAATCTGTCCTCATATATAACACCTAAATTACCTAACCATCTAAACTCCTTACAGTTGATCGTTTAATTTTAGTTCCCATTTATAGTTCCAATTTTCTTTTTGCGTTTTATAACGTAATATAAGTAGATAATATAACTAGACAGAGGTTAAACAACAGGCGGTCTTAAGACCGCCTGGGTCGCATTTTATAAAGTTACAATTTACAATTTCGCTGTTTGCCTCTCTAACGCACGCACATATTGGCTAGAAAGAGAGGCAAACAGCGAAATTGTAAATTGTAACTTTATAAAACGCGACCCTGTTGTTTAACCTCTGTCTAGCCTTACCCTTAACACTTGTTGTTTAACTTTAACCTTAAAGCTAACAACTTAATGTAAGTAGGTACTTATTGTAAATATAAATTCAAATAAATGTATAAATTTTACTGTTTTTATATCATTCATAACGACATCATTTTAGTGAAATTTAAAAAATGAGAATGTTTGAATAGCTTTTTTCAAGTAACATTTTTAGTCAAATAACTGATGGTTTTAATCTATCGATAAAAATATCGAGCCATACCACAACACTATTTACATTAACATGTCAAAATTACCTGACACGGTCGATTTCTATGAAAATGACAGCTAAGGCCGCCTCTATCTCTAAGGTTACACACTAAAGAGGTCCGTGCTCTGTGATATGAAGCAAAAGATAAACAAACCGTGTACAGTGGAGAATATATTTGACATTGTCATTGTGGAAATCTCTAATTATTTACTAGTGACAAATTTAAGGATTACAATAAGTGCTATGGCACTGGTCTCACTGCCAGCTACTAAAGGTGCATTCAGACCAAACGAACATTCGCTATTCTAACCCCCCACTTTACAAAATTCGATCGCTACACAAAACGTGATTGGTTGATTTCGTAGAGCGGGGGATAAAACAGCGAATGCTCTTTTGGTCTGAATGCACCTTAAACTATGAACTATCGGCGATACTCGCCCAGCGGTAATAGCTGACAGCTGGGCGAGTATCGCCGTGTCTCTTTGATTTACACGGGAGTGCGCATCTTTTTTTCGTGTTTATAGCCCATAGTTCATAGCTTAGTAGCTCGCGGTGAGACCAATGTCTGAGGTAAAAAACTAGATCCTCAAATAATACTAAAAATATATTAAACTACTAGCTAAACAAACTGATAAAAATACCCGCAGTCAATACCCGCTCCTTAACGCTTCTGGTGTAAAGGTGCCCAGGATAACACTCGTGGCATTGCCTCGTTGGATGGCTATGGCCAACCTCTGCACCAGAAACGACTCGGAGCGGGGATATTGTCCCCTTTGCCTGAGTCGACGCCCTATGTCACGCACAAGCAGTTTTAAAATACATTTTCATCACACTTGCTGTCTAAGGCACTGGTCTCACCGCGAGCTACTAAGCTACGAACTATCGGCGATACTCGCCCAGCTATCAGCTATCACCGCCGGGCGAGTATCGCCGTGTCGGTTTTATTTAGGCACTGGTCTCCCCGCGAGCTACTAAACTATGAACTATCGGCTATAAACACGAACAAAAGATACGCGCTCCCGTGTAAATAAAAGAGACACGGCGATACTCGCCTAGCTATCAGCTATTAACGCCGGGCGAGTATCGCCGTGTCTCTCTTATTTACACGGAAGTGCGTATCTTTTGTTCGTGTTTATAGCCCATAGTTCATAGCTTAGTAGCTCGCGGTGAGACCAGTGCCTTTCACGGTAGTGCGTATCTTTTGTTCGTGTTTATAGCCGATAGTTCGTAGCTTAGTAGCTCGCGGTGAGACCAGTGCCTTAGCGCGCCATTGCTTGCATGCATCGCGGGAGTATAAATATTTTGTATTAAAACTATTTTTTTGCTCGCAAATGTGTGATGGATAACATTGTCACTAAAAGCCGGACTTCTCACACTCTCGTTAGTGTACCGTACCGCCGAAAGGAAAGGATTTTGCACTACATCTGTACTTTAAAAAAGAAATAATACCGAAAACGCATAGTTAATAGGAGAGGCCTACTTCTAGCAGTGGACTGAGAACAGTAAGGTAACAGGTAAGAACTAAGGTAAGTACTGAGATAGGCTGATGGTTTATGATGATGATGTAGCAATGGAAACGCACAACCTTCTCACCTCAAGCCATTATTTATCTACTTAGTTAATAACAAACGTTATTTTACTATTGCGATTCCCTTACAATGTTTCAATAGCCGTATGTTTATTATGTATTTGATTATATCTAAACACTTGCCATATTCGAGTATGTGTTCATAAAGAACATAATTAAGTAAAGAAACAACAATCTATTTCAATTGTATTTTCACGGAAATGTCCGAATCTATCTTTATGACATAATAAGCAATGATACAATAAATAAATAAATATCTTGGGACATCTTACACAAATTGGCATAGTCCCATGGTAAGCTTAATAATAAAAAAATCACTGATTATTTTTAGTGTACGGTTAGGATATTTAATTAGGAAGCATCGGGTGTCATCAAAAAAATGTAATCGCAAAAATAATAATTGATGTGACACTAACCGCAACAAAGACATCTCACATCAACATCATAAAAAATAAAAAAGTCGTACCTAATTTTTTTACGCAAAATATTTTCTTCGGTTACCGCGAGGATTACTCATGAAATAAAACTATGAAAACGGATAAACTCGCGTATATTAACAAATTTTAACTTAACCTAACCCTGTAATGTGTTCGAAACGTCGGAATGAAGTTAATAGTTATTTATTATACAAGGGGGCAAAGTTGTTGTTTAACTGTCGTGCCAATATTGAGACCTGAGCTAGCGAAAGATTCCAAAATTGAGCCACGAGCGTAGCGAGTGGTTCAAAAACTGGAATCTTGAGCATTGCGAAGGTCTCAAGGCACGAGAGTTGAACAAACTTTGCCGCCAAGTGTAATACAACTTTTTTCCCCTCACTATCGCGAGGAAATATGATTACAAATCTCATCCAAATGTAAATTAACTTACAGAAACCATTTAAAACTCAATGTCGAAACGTATCGTAGAATAGAGTTACTTCTGGAAATTAAATATAGCCAATGGCTTACAAAGTCACCCATGACAACGACCAATTTAACATGTGAGCTCCGATTGCGCATGTTTACTACGGTCATACAGATCAACTTATACTAGGCAGTAGGGGGCTATAGGAATTAGAGCAATGTCAAATTACTTTATTCACAAGTGTGTAAAAAGCGTTTTTACCCGCTCGTATTAAACGATAAACGAGCGCTTTACGAGCTAGTGAGGGGAAAAATTAGTTAATATACGCGAGTTTATCCGTTTCCATAGTTTTATTTTTTTTTACGCAAATTGCATTTTTTGATTTTCCAACAATAGACAAATAACATGGTCTGTTTAAAAATGAAAATCTATAACATGTATTTGTTTGCTTTTCATTGTTGTGTGTTTTTTTATCATTTCTCTTTCTATAAAACATACAGTTTTTAAATAAAGCCTTATTACTGATTCGGTAGTACCTAACCCTATCATTACCACGGAAGGTTACAAAATGACCCCACGCTGACCCGCGTTACGAAATTCAGAATAATCATTGCAATTACATTGGTCATTTGAGGCCTCTAGGCTTCGTGAGTGGAGGTCGTGGTTCTATGTGTATGATTGGTAAGGTGCCAGCCCATTTGTCGACGGCCGAACGGCTTATGCCGGTCAATACCCGTTGTAAAATTGTAATTATATTTTACTAATAAATGAGTATGAGTATGAGTATGAGTACCCTAAGCTTTAAAAAAATCACCTGCACGTCATCGTCATCAGCCTTTCTCAGTCCACTGGACGTAGGCCTCTCCTATTAACTATGCGTATAAACGCATTAAGAGGTAAATGCCCATAACCGCCAGGCTGGGCAAGCGGATTGGCGGTCGCAGTAATGTGTCCACTATGATGACGCTGCTGTCCATCTTCTATCAGGAATGCTCTGTGACACTTCTATCCCTTAGTCGGCTCTTACGACACTCGCGGGAAGAGTTGGGGTGGTGACAAGCAACCGGGTGGTTATGTCCTGGGGTGGGGTCCTGGGGGGTTATGGGGTGTTCCACCGCTCGGTCTATGTGCGGGGCTTACCATTTTTTTTTTGTTTAGGGGTGTAGTGGTGTGTAAGCTCTGCCACGATGAGGGAAGGATCTATGCTTAACCTACTATATGTATAGCGCTAGCTACATACCACTGCAAGGGGGGAGAAATGCTTTACGCATACCGCCCGGGTGCGGGAGGGGACCCGAACGGTTATGTGGGACTCCCGTTTGGCTAATGAGGCCCCGTTTGGCTAATAGGCCTTTTGGCGGGGATATGAGAAGCTTCCGAGCAGCTCCATCGCGGGTGACCGAAGACCCTCCACGCTGGACACGCCAGATGGTTAGGCGCGCCTTCCTCCTCGGTCTCCATTATGTATTGTGGCGGACCCTCCCGAGACCGACCACACTTCGGCTGCAGAGGATAAGACCAACGGCAACGACAATACCGACACTCCTCTTCCTCTGCAGCCCCACCGACGCCGTTACGGCGGAACGGCCCCGCCAAGGTCGCAGGGGGTAGGGAGAGTGGCGCTCCGTAATACCATCACGCCTCTCCCCCTGCGATCCCACCTCGGCCGCAGAGGATAGGGAGAGCGGCAACGACAACACCGACACTCCTCTTCCTCTGCGGTCCACCTCCACGCGTACTAAGCGGGCTCGGTGAGCCCACTTGGAGCGTCCTTCTCGGGCCAGCCGGCAGCCCAAAGCTGGCCGGCCCTGAGTGCCTCTTCACTTCACCGTGGGTGACAGTTCCACGGTTACTGAGCCACTCCACCACGACCAGGTGGGCACCCCACGGGGGCGTGTGGGGCTTACCTAACCCAGCCTATATCTAAGATTGGTGCTTGTGGCATTGTACCGAGATAAACATTGAAAACTTAGTAATTTTTTTAACCTCTCACGTCAATGAATTACTTTTCGAGTTGTAAATACGTTATTATTGTTATTATTGGGATTTTTCGTGAAATGGCAATTAACAAATCGCACGAAAAAAGTTGACTGGCCGAAAGATCGATCGATAAACATTAAAGAAAATAAAGACGTATTGAAGTGCGGTGTCACTTGCCGACAAAATATCAGAGGCCATACCGCGAACCACGAACGAAGTGTTGGCTCTCTCTCACACTTATGAATTCGTATGTAAGCGTGGCAGAGACGCAACACTTCGTTCATCGGTCGCAGTAGGGTCTCAAAGGACGGTATACGAAAGCGTGCGACTTCCATTTTTTTGTTCGCATAGAGCGTTCTCGACCGGCTAATGTCGATCGGTCGTCGGCGGATTGGGGGCCGCCATTATGACTTCAAGAACTTCCGATTTAAACACCTATTTAATTCTTGAGCATCAATCTATGTGAGTTTGGTTATTTGATCCGCGGATCCATGGGGAGGCAATGGAGGCACAAAAAATAGATTCCAGTATAAAATACCAACTATCATATCATAAGTAGCCGTGTGGTGACGGCAGTAAGAATACATTTGTCACCACCCGAACTCCTCCTGCGGGTGTCGTAAGAGTCGACTAGATATTGAAGTAAGACCACTATTTGATAAAAGATTGATGATGGGCAGCAGCGTACACATTACTGCGATCGCCAATCCGCTTGCCCAGCGTAGCGATTATGGGAATTTACCTCCTAATGCGTTTATACGCATAGTTAATAGGAGAGGCCTACGTCCAGCAGTGGACCATTATAGGCTGATGATGATGATGATATCATAAGTCTGAACGAAGTTCTGGATTCGCACCTGGATACCTATAAAACCTGATACTTGTTTAGGTGTCATACATCTTCGAGTAGTGTATAAGTCAAAGACAAGTTACCGACTCGTGACGGCAGTAAGAATACATTTTGTCACCACCCCATGGTATTTCTCAGAGCGTAAACGGACATCACATTTACCTGGTCACGTTTTTTTAAAAGTGGCTGAATTTGAGGTAGGTTTTGGTTGTTTTATAGAGAAACGGGTGCTTTATCTGACGACCGAAATTGGTATTAAAAGATGCAAACACTTCCAAAAAACGTGACGAGACGAATGAGATGTTCGTTTACGCTCTGAGAAATGCCCCCCAACTCTTTACTATAGTCTGCTCAGAGTCGACTAACGGATTGAAAGGTCAGTGATAAAGACCATTTATTTATTGAAGACCGATGATGGGCAGCAATACCATTATGGCACTGGTCTCACCGCGATCTACTAAGCTATGGACTATGGGCTATAAACACGAACAAAAGATACGCTGTCTCGTGTAAAAAAACACAGACACGGCGATTCTCGTCCGGCGGTGATACCTGGCCTGCTACCGCGAACACCGAAGTGCAAATTTGCGACCTTCTGTGTTCGCGGTAGCAGGCCTGATAGCTGGGTGAGTATCGCCGTGTCTCTTTTATTTACACGGTAGCGCGTATGTTTTGTTTGTGTTTATAGCCCATAGTTCATAGCTTAGTAGCTCGCAGTGAGTCCAGTGCCTATAGAGGACATAAAGTACTCGCCCACAATCATATATCATCAAAACAAAGCCCGGACGACGGGAGCAAAAATGTACTTATTTCAAACATGCAATGAAATATTGTCTTTACGTTCCTTAAAATAGACTGGGAAGTATTGCTTTTAGGGCGCAATACCTCATTGGGATGGAAATGGATTTCATAACACTTTTCAGGCCTAGGCCTGCAAAGTAACTTTTTTTTTTAATTTCGACAACATTGTAATTTTTTTTTTGTATTTCTTTGTATGTTTGAGAAAAGCACTATATAGCATGTCTCGACGTGCAAACGGATTCCCGGCCTCGTTACCTATCAGCTTGGCCGGAAATCCTCATTTACCGGCCTCTGATGTAATGTACTATTTCACTAGTGTTTGATTAAATATCGACTATTCTATCGTTGTTCATCATATTATACAGAACAGACCCATTGAAAATATTACCTCACCTGCACTGTCAATTGTTTATTTCAATGCGAAACAATTATATTTACCGAAAACATAAATTAGCACGTTTGAAGTTATTGTTTATTTGTATTGTGCTGTGTGTGTGTAAGTCGATAAAATAGTTTAGTCAATCCCTTCGACAGTTAGATTTTCGCTATGAAAATTCCCTTTGTAATTAGCTATACTCTTGTGTATAACTAGAATAAGATTAAGTACTATGTATTCAAAATAAAATAAAATAACTTTCAAATGTTACCAGAAACAACAGGCGGTTCCCTCAGCGGCGGCACTTCCCTCTCGCTCACACCCACTATCGGCACCTCCCTCGCAGTTTGCTCACTCGCTTGCTCTCTCACGGGCGTCGTCCCTCTCATACTCAACATGTTAGAGAAGGACGAGAAGACAGCGCTCGCCACTTGGGGTAAAACTGTGGGTAGTTGACTAAAATTCTGCGCAATGTCAGCTGTAATGCTTTGTTGAACATCTTCTGGTTCGTTTAAGTTTATTTCTTCCAAGTTCTCTTCTTTTTCTATATTGTTGGCATCTTCTATGTGACTGTTTATGGGAGCGCTGACGTATCTCGTGCCTTGGAGGCGTGCAAAGTATTCGTTAACATCGAAGTCATCTTTGGGGGCATTTTCGAGGGGGGTGATAGTGTCGCCGGAGGGGGTGGGGAGTTGGGCCGTGGTGTCGGGTTCTGTAACAAGGAGATTTTTTCGTTACAATTTAATCAATGTATGTTTTATGGGTCGATCCATTTTATGATTTTAATCAATAATGTCCATCTTACAATTCTTATACAAGTAATTTCATTTATTTCAGAATCCTGACATATTATTAGGTCATACATAAATCTACATAATAATCAATTTTACAATTTTCCTACCTAATAATTTAACTTAGGTACAAACTAACAACACACAAGTACATTTTATACAAGTTAGTCCCACTGAAAGTTCAATTAATTGTGATGTGGGTACCAAGCGGCGACATACATAATAGATAAATATAGTCCATATCAAATACGAAAGCCCGATTCTACTTGGCAAAGTCATTAGGCGTCAACAATAGGATCAGTGATAACTAAATATACTTGGCCAGACCCTTTTGTGGCGTGATATTCTTTGCATACATCGGCGGTCGACACGTGCCAATTTATTGATTTAAACTTTCACGATTATCACTCATATTTTACAGACAAACGGGTCTTAATCGCGTAAACTTACGTTTAATTATATCCTGACGTTTCGGGCATGGGCATGAGTCTGCCTGCGACCGCGGGTGTAACGTCATGCCCGAAACGTCAGGATATAATTAAACGTAAGTTTACGCGATTAAGACCCGTTTGTCTGTAAAATATGACGTGCCAATTTGTAGTGGAACAATTAAATGAGAAAAGTTTCGAGTGGCATCGGGCCTTCGTATTTGAAATGGACTATACATGGAAGAATAAAAAAAAAATGTCTGTTATTGCCATGTTTACGGTCGGCTGAGTCACGCTGGTTTTCACCCACATATAGATAAGTCCGTTAGTAGAAAACATAAAAAAAACGTAAAAACTTGCATTATTTCATAATCACGCACTTTTAGAACACAATCTTGGTTTTATCACCAACTTAAAACCTTAAACCTTGAGTTCACTTACATTATTAGTTAAAAAATATTGATAATTATTAATATTAACTTAAAAATATATCTGCGTTCGTGCCAAAGACATCAAGTGCTATAAAGTCAACCAAATATGTTTTTTTCTTTTTTGTTTTCTATTGACAAACGGTACCTATACCAACCAACACACATACCCAACCATGAGCAAGGAAAAAATATTTGTTAAGGTGCATTCAGACCAAACGAGCATTCGCTATTATAACCCCCTACTCTACGAAATTTGATCGTTACACAAAACGTGATTCATTGATTTCGTAGAGTGGGGGATAGAATAGCGAATGCTCGTTTGGTCTGAATGCACCTTTAATAAAACCCTCCGCGAAACTTGAACCCGGAACCTCCAGCTTCGTATGCAGGGTTACCAACTAGGCTGCGGAGGCTGATGTTTTATTTACGCGTAGTTTAACTTATAAATAAAGCAGCTAACGAGTGAAACCCGCACCCATTCGACTATCATCGACAAGATTGACTGTACCACTTTCTCGCTAACTGTCACTAATTTATGGTACAGTCGGCCACGTAATGTTTAAGGTGATATACTGGATGCTTAACCAAGTTGTCAATCGCTAGCGTTTAGTAGCGTATCGTAGTTTTCCCTCTCTGTCACTCTTTTATATTAGTGCGACAAAGACAGTTAGCTGCCTTTCGTTTACGATTGACGATTAAGCGTTTGCGATTGGCAACTTGGCTAAGCACCTTGATATAATTATTATCAGTGATCGGATTTGCCGCGTGATGAAAAAATATTTTCATATTGTTAAAAAAGTACCTACTTTTTATTTTTCGAAGCTCGTGACAAGTTTCACAATGATTTTAGAAGGATTTTTTTAAATTCTTGACTTGAGGTTCGGCCTGTGCCATAATTTCGCTACAATTGTCGTGTTTCTTGAGACAATAGTAACTTTACTCCGCAAAAAAGCAGCTATTATTCAAAACTGCTGATTTTTTAAGTTATTGCAATACATTTTATATTGGTGGCAAACAAAGACACGGCCCGTCCGATGGTAAGCAGTAGTCGTAGCCTATGAACTCTGGCAATAGGAGAAAGATTTTTTTTACAATTCGTCGCCTGTCGTAGGTAAATATGGTCACTTTTCCACTCAATTATATTTTGATATGTGCTCGTATAGCACAAACGGTGGCACCAGATGTATTGTCGCAACTGTAATCAATCATCATCATTATCATCATCAGCCTATGATAGTCCACTGCTGGACGTAGGCCTCTCCTATTAACTATGCGTATAATCGAGGTAAATGCCCATAATCGTCACGCTGGGCAAGCGGATTGGCGATCGCAGTAATGTGTCCACTATGATGACGCTGGTGCCCATCATCAATATTTTATCAAATAATGGTGAGTGGCACTACAATCCCTTACGACACCCAGAGGAGGAGTTGGGGTGGTGACAAATGTATTCTTACTGCCGTCACCACGCGGCCAATGTCATCAATCATCGAAGTGAAAAGGTGCCTGACGTTACCTATTTTGAAGGATCATAATATCAGAATCTAACCCTTATACTGTGTAGGAGTGTACCGAACCCGGGCGGGCCTTATATAGCGGCAGATTTGATTAGTCGGTCAACTCGGTTTCTACACCAACAGGCAAGTCTAGCCCTGGATTACTCAATAACCCGAATCCATGAGCTTTATAAAATAAAACGGTCACTCTACGAACAAATAAAACATGGAAGCCGCACACCATACTAAAATGCCTTTAAAAAACGGTCCTGAATTTTAGTTAACAAGTGTCACCCCCTGTTCAATGCACCACGGTAATGAATTTGAATATCAACCTATAAAAACTTAAACTGCCATTTAAAAATAGTTGTGATTGGTCCATCAAAGTTTTGATTGGCGATATTCTATAAACATTTGTCAAAGATGTTGCGCCGAAATATGCGCGGTGTTAAGAAAAGCGCTATGTCCTGCCGATCTTGGCACAATTGAACAATTGGTTTTGGGGGCATTTTTGAGCTGGCTGGTTAGACGTCCGTGTTATATTATGGTCGCAAGCGGTCACTATAGAGTCAACGGGTAAACGTAACGGGGGGTAAGTGTACACAATCATCAAAGATCCGACAAACGCCCTTCATTTTAAAAATATAACTCTTTTCGGTACCTACATTAGAGACTTCCTTATCTTATGATGTTAACGTATTTTATTTTATAAGATTTTTTAATAACACAATCACAAAGTATCTCTATCTATAGGAGATCCCAACTCTTTCTTATTTGTACACACCATGATTTTGACCTATAATCCTATAAACGAAATAGAATTTTAGATTTTGATCTATTGATATTGTATAAAGGTGCATTTCGACCAAACGAACATTCGCTATTCTAACCCCCTACTCTACGAAATTCGATCGTTACACAAAACGTAATTCGTTGATTTCGTAGAGTGGGGTATAGGGTATAGAATAGCGAATGCTCGTTTGGTCTGAATGCACCTTAATACTCCGGTCTTGGAACGCAGGTCGGTATTTCGGATACGATCTGTCCTAAGAACACTCAAAATGCTGCGCTCCATAGCTCGCGCCGGACCAGAGGCAGCCCAAAAAAAGATGGCGGAAGACATGGACGGGAATTGAAGGGAACTGGCACTTATGGACGTTTGAAGGACAAGAAGGGAGGCTTTTGCCCAGCAGTGGGACATCAAATAAGCTATATAAAAATATGTACGCAATCACATATATTTTTGACAGAAATGTATGGGATTCCGTACTCCTACCCACCGCGTACGTTTATCCCACGTGACTCTAAGTTTTGCAAAAAAAATGGCTTAAGCACACGGCCATCATCACAATTTTAACACGTTCCCCTCCGGTACCGTTTCACTAAGTGCTTTATAGTATGCCGATCGAAATTATCAGATAGAAATCTTATGCCAGTGACACGCATGTGTGACCGAAAAGATTGTTCTCCTACGCCGACGACACAGCACTTGTGTCAAAAACGTTCGTATTTCTAATAAGCCACTGGCATAGGAATGAGAACTTGATTAATGCTAGTGGCATAAGAATAAGATTACTTTGATCACTATGTGTGTCACTGGCATAGGAGTAGAGTTTTTTCGGTCACATATACGTGTCACCGGCGTCGAACGTGTTAAATCGACAGCAGTCCTTTTCGTGTATGTATCATACGACGTTTTTCAGTAGCTACAGTCTGAAAAGTCACTTAATTACTTGTTAAATTTTGACCCATGCAGATTTCCTCACAATCTACCACAAATGGCATGCCTTGCCAACGTGTGTTTAACCGACTTGCGTTACGCAAGCGCTAATGACCATAATGAGCATTCTATGGGTCTGTGACCACACCTTGTCGTTTTGTGTCATAGGTGGTAAATGAGCAGACGGGCTTGATGATAAGGGTTATATCGATGGTAGCCTGCGCTAGGGTCAGAAATCCGTTGCTGACTGGTAGATCAAATCGTGGCTATTTAGCGAATTAAAATATCTCTAATTGCAACAGTTTCCTCATCATTAGATTACTTAGGAGACGTTGATGTGTAATAATTTAAAGTAACAACAGCACATCATCAGCCAATTTTAGTTCACTGTGGATAGGTCTCTTCTATAAACTATACACATGGACGCATAAGGAGGTAATGCACATGCCGACCACGCTGGGCAAGCGGATTGGCGATCGCAGGAGTGTGTCAAGTGTCAACTAAGATGACGCTACTAGGCAGCAGCGTCATCTTAGTTGACACTTGACACACTGACACTTTATTGATGATAGACATCATAAATAAACGAATGGTCACACACACTTCAATCCCTTAGTAGACTCTAACGATACCCACAGGAAGAGTAGAGTTGGGGTGGTGCTGCGACCATATATAACATGGACGTCTAACGCCAGCTCAAAAATGCCCCCAAAATCAATTGTTCAATTGTGCCAAGATGGGTAGGACATAGCGCTTTTTTTAACACCGTGCATATTTCGGCGCAACATTTTGGACAAATGGTTATAGAATATAGCCAATCAAAAGTTTGATGGACCAATCACAACTATTTTTAAATGGCGGTTTAAGTTTTTATAGGTTGACATTGAAATTCATTGCCGTGATGCATTAAAGAAGGGGTGACATTTGTCAACTAAAATTCAGGACCGTTTTTCAAAGGCAATTTACTATGGCGTGCGGATTCCATGTTTTATTTGTTCGTAGGGGTGGTGACGTATGTATTACTGTCATCATCACGTATGGCTAGATAATATTGTTTCACAGTATTCGATGACAGTCAGTGGCAGTAAGAATACATCGCACATGCGATGGCCAACCCGCTTGTAAGTACAGCGTGACGATCCATTACGTCCATTACGCTTAGGTAATAGGAGAGGAGAAGCCTATGTAGCCTATTGTTGTTGTTGTATTCTGGCCATTTTTTTCCGGAACTCGACATCAGCGTGCCTATTTTGCGTGGTCCCAACGCTGGCCCAGTACTATGTAGTCTATATTCGCTCTCGACCTATGGTCCAACAGCTATGTCCAACTGGTTGGGCCACAGATAAATAAAATGATCCATAGTCCAACCGATTGTACTACGAGGAAGTCCAATTGGTTGTACCACGGTACACTAAATTTATCGGTAGTCCAATACTAGAACATATATTTACGTATACTAGTTGGACAATTACCCCTCAGTTCACTATGGGTCATAATTACATCACAGTAAAAAAGAAGTAATCTGACAGTTGAACCACGGATAATTTTACTTACCCGTGGCACAACCAGTTGGACATAGCGGTAGTAAGTAAGTAAGGAGTGGACTGAAATAGACAATTTCTCTGTGTAGGTACTATTATATCTTCCACATACATTTCAGAAAATTTATCAATCCCCTAAAAAAAATGGGAACCCTAAATGTGACAGAATGAATAAAACGTGACACATATTGTGGTGTGGGTACCAGGCGACACATAGATACTTAAATACTGTATTAATAATACTTAAATAGGTATTTTTGAGCTGGCGTTAGACGTCCATGTTATATATCGCCGGCTGACAAACAAAACTCACTATAAAAACTGTGACTAGGTACTCTTAGCAACCTCTCATGTCAGTATTGAATCAGAACTTAGATACGATCTTTATTTCAAGTAGGTATTTGTTATTTAGTGTGTTTTGGTTGTCAACCGACAGATCTCTTGGTAACGGTATTGATTGTACTTGGACCTGAAGTACACCTATTCCATGGAAAGTTTTACTATTAGCAAATTAACTCATCGAATACCGATACAAAGGGCACGGCTCTGAATCAACGCTTGCTCAAAAGTAACACGGTTGCGTAGATAACGAACGTTTGTCATTTCCTATTGCGACACGTAAGTTTTGGAGTAGATATACGATAAAGTTTTAAGTTTAAGTAAGTTAAAGTAGTTCATACACAATTAGCTATCATTTCTACGTACTCAATGATGAAAATATACATTTTCAGTAAAGATGGTGCTTTTTACACGCTATAAATTTACTTGTAGAGCGAGAAATAGTAATTTTTTTGTCAGGTTCCAAACAAGGGCCATCTGTACTGAAAAACGTCGGACAATACACCTGCGAAAGGGAAATTAGTAATTCCTATCGATTTAAAACTCTCCCTTCGGTCGTGTTCTAATTTATCGCCACTTGCTTTTTTCGCACTTTTATCGTATTGTAACTATTACAGTATAGATGGTATTTTTTTACGCGCTAGTGCAAAAAATTGTAAATTTTTTGTCAGGTCGAAATCTTCAGAGGGCCCCCTGGGGCCTATTTCTCGAAAGCTTGTAACTTGTAATACAAGCGGAAGTCCTTATCTAATTAATAGTGTTAAAAAGAGACTTCCACTTGTATTACAAGTTACATGCTTTCGAGAAACGGGCCCCTTTACCTACTGAAAAACGTCGTACCATACACGTGCGAAAAGGAAATTGCATGTTCTTCGCAGTTGTATCGTAACGTACAATTGTCAGCCTCCGTAGCCTAGTTGGTACTGTTGGTACTGACACTGACCCTGCCTACGAAGGTGGAGGTTCCGGGTTCGGATCCCGGCGAGGGCATTGTGTATTTATTTAAATATTTGTTCCTTGGTCATGGCTGTCTGTACGTATCTAAGAATCTATATATTATGTATCTATCGATTATATATATCGTGGCTTAGTTACCCACATCACAAGCCTTAATTGAGCTTACCGTGGAACTAGGTTGATTTGTGTAAGATGTCCCAAGTAATACGGTCAAATCGTACATAATTTTACCCTAAACTCGCAAATCAAGTAGTATCGCTGCATTTTTGGTATGTTGTTTAGACACCATAGGACAGTATAAAACCATATTTTGCAAGCAAAAAAAAAGTTGTGATGTTGTTGTTGAAAAAGTTGTGTCTAAATAACATACCAAAAATGCAGCTTTACTACATGTTTTGCGAGTTTGATGTACGATTTGACCGTACTAAAGATATTCATTATTATTTATGTATTACAATTTTACTTTTCAATTCGTTTTAAAGGTCTAATTCAAGATGGTGGAATTATGTCTTTAGTGAGAGATTGCGCTGCCATCTATACAGCTTTTTTACATCAAATCTACCTGATTACATATCAATGACATGCTCTATACGAAGGGGCCCGATGACGTCACAGCCTCCCTGGCAAAAAAGCAGACAGCATGGCGTGAAAGCTCGGGTCAATGACCCCGCGCCTGCGCAAGTTTATGACAAGTTCTATCTTTGATATATCCTAATAGATGACGTTGAGTCCAATGTGCTGTTTCTTTACGGTGGACACATGTCGTCCATTAAATACAAAAGCGACACATGTCAAAAAAATACTTTTTACAGGGGAGCTGTTTAAAGATTTTGTATTCGTTTTTTGTTCACAAATTTTTTTTACAGCATTAATATTATATGTGTTATATATCAATTTGTAGGTATTTTAACCCTCTTTTGATGTGTTTGGTTATTAGAAAGTAATATGTGCTGTGCAAGCTTTTATGAGCGTATACGTCCGTTTTGCATAAAAAAATTACATTAACTCTGAATTTTTTTTTCCATGAAAGGCCACAAATACAAAAAAATAAGCAGTTATTTCATTTAAATCATACATAAAATCATGTCTTAAACATAGAAATACTGTTTTTTTAACAAAACTGAACCAGACAAAACTTTTTCTTACTGTTTCTTTACTTACATATTGTCAAAACATGTTTATAGGTACCGTAAACCGGGGTTACTTTGATTAATTTTAACTTTGGTTACATATTTTGATGAATTTAACGGACGTACTAGTTTAAAATTCAGATATAATTATCGGTTTTCTTCAAGAATCAACCTGCTATATAAAAAAATGTGGTACTTTTAGTTAATAAATATAAAATAAATACAACGCGATCAAAGTTATATTGTTGAGAATGGAATTAATACTTTGATACCACCTATTTTTACTATAAACTGGAAATAGCCCACCTAAATGCACGTAAATAATAAAAATCGGTTAAGTACGTCTTTAGTTATTTGTTTTTTCTATGTGTATTGTATTTGTGTGGTGGTTACTATGATCCCATACTAAATGATCCAAATTGATATGTTTTGACGGTTTACTAGTTTTTTCATTAGAATTGATGCAAGAACTTAATTTTTACTGATACAAAAGTATATCTTTCAATATTTAATTGCAGAGATAATAAGTCTTTCCTAAAAATCTACTTATGATTAGTAATAATGTAACAATTTTTTTTTCTAGACGACATGACAGTTTAGCGCTAAAGTACTTGGGTACTACCTATGTAGTGAAGCAATAGGCATGATGACTGTCAAGTCAAGTCAACATCTTTTTTTCGATTTTTGAAAGATTTACATGAAATACACAAAAGTAACGTCACGTTTGTATACCTACACTTATATTAAATAAAAGTTCTGTACAATAATGACTGTAGTCTATATCTTAGTAATAATTTATTCGTGTATGATGCCGTGCATAATTTCCAATAATTTATTTTAAATACAGTCATTATCCCTATGTTGGCAGTCCCAAAAGTGAAAAAATAAATATTACTAATATAAGTTTTTAGATTCGTTAAAACATACACCGGGGTTAGATCTTTGTTTGTTTACTTGTATTGTATACAAATAATATAATAGGAAAATATAACAAATACTTAATAATCCGAAGTTTATGCCATTATTGTTTCTTCGTAGTCGCAATTATAGGTACACAAATTCACAGTCATCTTCCACACAATCTCTAATATACTTTTAAGTAAAAACGAACACAATACAAAGTACCACGTTTTACAATTACTGTTTTATAAGATAAATTGTATTTTTTAAGATTTCATGCAAAAGATACTCAATTATTCAATCTGGTACATTTATGGATTTTAATATTATACTGAATTAAAAACGGTTGTAAATGCAACAATGTTTTTTGAAATTCAACATTCCGTATTGCGGCTCCTTTGTTTATAAAGAAATCTAAAACCATACATATTTACTTTATTCAAAACAGCATCATGTATAAATATGGCTCCTGTGATTGATGCATTCGAATATATTTTTAATTCAAAAAGGTTGCAAATCCTAATACGGCAGTTTTGATGAATGAAAAATCAAATTTAAGAGGATATTTTAAAATTAAAAGCTGCCACATTCCGTTTTGCGACTCCCTTTTTATATAAAGAAACAATATTTACGTATTTATTTTCTTCAAAACGGCCACATTTATAAATATGGCACCCTTTGCTTACATATTTTTGAACGTAATCACTTATTATTTCGTTTCATGGGCACTTTTTCACAAAAATGTCGTGTGTTTTGGTCGACAGTCGAGTCGCAACTGACAAAATGGCAGTTTAAGCACTGAAATAAGTTTCGAAAGAGCGATAGTGCAAAAAGGGCAACCTGCATAATTTTGATACTTACTAACGTCAAATCGACAGGTGTCTTAATGTCACGTAAAATATTAGTGCTGATAATGTCGTTTTTGCAATAAAATCATTTTGCACGGTTTTTGAGTTGTGTCGCTTTTGTATTTAATGGACGATGTGTATTATACACCACATGCGTACCACATATATTATTATAGTTCGTTTAGT
>JALPQI010020539.1:0-21986 GCA_025490895.1 Thaumatotibia leucotreta | reverse complement strand
GTGTTGTTATCTATTTTAAGTGTAATAATTCTATAAAACACCAATAAATACTTAAAACTATAGCAAATCAAATAATTATTTTATTGTTACTAAGTACCCCATTACTGTTACAAAAAGCCCCAAACAAGGGGTAAGTTGTAACAGTCGATTATTTTTTTTTAAATGACCGTTGATTAAATATATACATAGATTTTTTCCATATTCATTACTGAAAAGCTAGATAGATAGCTAGTCTCTCAAGATATTCTTTTACATTCGAAATTGTTTGTATAGTCTCGGTTTTATACGCTTTTTTCCTAAAATTGTTACAATAAGCCCCCTGCTCCCCTACTTTAATCAATTTTAAATGCCTTTACTTATACCTACAATGTGTATGACTGAAAAACCGTAATGTAAGTAGGTATCTACAGTCATATACGGTAGGTGCATGAGATAAAATACATCGTGTACGGCGGACAATTTGTAAAACTTTTATTTATTGCTTCAGTGATAAAACTGTCACGAACCGAATACAAAGACTCCTTTTAATATTCTAGATACCGTTGTAATTATAAGAAACATTGTAGTTTAAATTATATCTTACTCTGCTATATGCCTACTTATAATTTATATTCACATTTATATTAGGTACAAAAGTTATCATCATCGATAATGAGGTAACCACACCGCATAAACTGATAAGTTGTTTTAGCGTAAATTATGAAAATGAAAATACTGTATATTATTTTCAAGTGCGACCACTGTTCGTTAACTCATTAGCTGAAAAATATTCAGTTTTGTATGACTAGTCATAATTGTTTCTACTTAGTACTTATTTGTTTCCGTTGAAAGTATTAAACAAACAAAGTATCGTAACCATGAAGACAGACGCTGGTAAACAGCGGTAATGAACATATGTGATCAAGTGTTTTAATTACCTATCTATGTATAATTTTTGTAGGTATATTTAATTGTTAAATAAGCGTTCAGGGTTTCAATTTCAGCACAGTATCTTAATCGCTTTGCGTATGTTAATAAGAATCTCGATACTAACCATAAATATTTGAAATTTATTTTTAAACGACAATGATTGCTACAGAATCGCTTCGTATTTGAATTTCAGTCGCTGAAAACAAGGTATCCATAAAAGGTTTATTACCTGTTGTGACGCGCCGTCAGCTGGTTCACATTTCAGGAGTCCAAACGGTCACAGCGCGTGAACCCACTGCATCACGGTAACCACACGAGCCGCGGCGATATTTCAGTCAATTGTCAATTTAATTTATGCAGTTTTATTGTTATGCACTTGGAGCGGGCTGTTGTGTGTGTGGTTTAAGTTGTATTGAGGCAGGGTGCCCGGGGGATCGGCGCGCGCCGCCCGCCCTCGCGACCTGGTCCGGAAAAACCCGAAGTGTACTCGTACCCGTTGCTGGAAGCGGCACGGTCGTCCATGCTTTCCCGCGCGATAATTTTAGCGCGATTTTCGCGCACGGCTCGATAGAGGCGCGCGTTGCTCGAGCCTCCAGTGGCAAGTGGACTGGCAAGTGCCGGCCGTCGCCTGGCGACCACGCATGCGCCGGCCGCCGATCAAAACAAACACGGCTGACAAAGACGGCCCTTGGCATCTTGTTAGATTTCCCTGAAACAAATGAAACGTTACGATCTGACACGTGACCAGAAGGCTGGTTCATATCTAGCACAGCGGATCAGCATTGCCATTCAACGTGGCAATGCTGCCAGCATTCTGGACACGATTGACAGTGATCTGGGGCAAATTTTTTATTTATAATTTAGTAGTATTGTCTTTTCGTAAGTTTATTTTAAGACTATTTTTTGGTTTCTGTATAGGTAACATTGTTTTCATCACACTTGCTGTCTAAGCGCGCCATTGCGCGGGAGTAATAGAAAAGTGAAATTCTCTAGGGAGTAATAGAAATGTCAGTACGTCATAGAGTAATATTTTGTCATAAAACTTATTTTTTAGTACAGATGGTGTACTTTTTAGGCTCTAGCGCGAGAAGTGGGTCATTTTACGTCAGGTCCAAAACTTCGGGGGGCCATCTGTACTAAAAAAACGTCGTACGAGACACGTGCAAAAACGAAGTTCGTAACTCGTGTCGATTTAAAACACTCCCTGTCGGTCGTGTTTTAAAACATCGCCACTCGTTTCGAATTTCATGTTTTTCGCACTTGCATGTTTTTCGCAACATGGCACAATCATACAGGGTGTTACAAAAATAATGGTGATCCTTTCGTCGTATTTTAATTAGGAAAAGAAGGGGAAAAAAATACGCGAAAAAAATTACATTTTCTAAGAAGGTTAGCCTATGTGGAATAAAAAAATCTACTGCCAGGAATGATTCGACAGAGTGTAAACAATAACCTAACCTAAATTGCAATGCACACTATTGCCCTACTATTGCACACAAGTAAATCATCACAATCATAACATTGCTCACGTTAATTATATTTAGTTATGACTTGATTACTCCCACAAAGGGGCCTTTATTGTTATCCTGGAAAAATACTTCCAATAAAGCTCCATTATTTTAAGTTGATAGCATTCATTGTGGTTAGAGCGGGGCACGTACCGCGCACGTATTCACGTTAAAGTTCAGTCCCGATTCTGTTGTAGTTTTTATAAGAACTAAACTCACACCGCTAACTCATGATAAGCATTCAGTACGTGTTCCTTACTTTTCTACATCGAACCAAACGTTTATGAATGACAATATCGTCCTATTACCTACTGCAAATACCAGCTATGTGCACGTATTATGTTCTTCCATAATGAACCTAATTATCATGACAATTAAATTGATTCTAGCAAAACCTGTTTTGTGCAGATAGCTGGTATTTGCAGTAATAGGACGAATTTTTGTTAAATTACAACACGACAGCAAAGTTTATCTGTAAGAAATGCAATCATTTTAAGAGGGTTGTATCATTTTATTTACTTTCTTTCTGTTCTTCTTGTCTTTATTTTAGTACCTAGGTACTTAGTATTTTTTCCCCTCACTAGCTCGTAAAGCGCTCGTTTATCGTTTAATACGAGCGGGTAAAAACGCTTTTTACACACTTGTGAATAAAGTAATTTGACATTGCTCTAATTCCTATAGCCCCCTACTGCCTAGTATAAGTGGATCTGTATGACCGTAGTAAACATGCGAAATCGGAGCTCACATGTTAAATTGGTCGTTCTCATGGGTGACTTTGTAAGCCATTGGCTATATTTAATTTCCAGAAGTAACTCTTTTCTACGATACGTTTCGACATTAAGTTTTAAATGGTTTCTTTAAGTTAATATACATTTGGATGAGATTTGTAATCATATTTCCTCGCGATAGTGAGGGGAAAAAAGTTGTATTACACTTGGCGGCAAAGTTTGTTCAACTCTCGTGCCTTGAGACCTTCGCAATGCTCAAGATTCCAGTTTTTGACCCACTCGCTACGCTCGTGGCTCAATTTTGGAATCTTTCGCTAGCTCAGGTCTCAATATTGGCACGACAGTTAAACAACAACTTTGCCCCCTTGTATAATAAATAACTATTTATGGTGACTACTATGAGCTACTATTTGTGCAAAAAACAGTCGTTACATCAATACTCTGTGATACTACGCTGTCTAGGATAAAGTATATTTGTTAACAATTAATTACATTCTACGATGTGGCTCTTCCAATGTAATCTAGCGAGTTTTAAATAAACTCTGCTCATGCATGACTAAAGCTAAACGATTCTGCCTGAATAGGCCGCACGCGCCAGTAGGTATACCAATATCATACTTAACTAACTTAACTGACCACTTTTAGACCTTATAGTAGTGAGAATAAGATTTACATAATGGTCAGTTAAATGTTTTGTTAATAAGTAACTGTGTGTAAACAGAGACAATTTAAATAAAAACTTTACATATCGTCGGGTATAATGCAATACCGCGTAACTACCAAAGCAGATAGAGTTCCAATGTGAAACAATTGACACTCATATTGACCCTAATTGAATTTGTTGTTTGTTGTATAGCATATAACTTTCCTTTTTGGTTTAATCAGTGTATTTACTCCACTGCCCTACAACTATTTCAATCGGTGTTGAAATCGTCTAAAAAAACTGTCTAAGCGTATAACTATTAACTTACCTATTCCCAAAGCCTCCCTTAGTATACGAGTATACCTACTCCCGTAAAATCTTTGATATTTTTATGATCGATCTAGCCAATGAAGGAGGATACTACGCACAATAGGAGTATTGTGCTTAGTAAATACCTATTCTCTTTCATTGGCTACTCGTAGATAGATTAAAGATTAACAGTCTTTATTTTCAAATTCTCTGTGTTGTTATTGAGTGACTGTCTCTCGTAAAACTACAACAACAATAACATTCAGTCATTACATTAGTATTACTATAGGTTATAATCTTTCAGCTTATTATTCCATTCTTCGCTCTATTCTCGAAAGGCGTTTGGAAATTTAAATAAATAATTGACCGCCAAAACGGTTCCGGTTTTCCGGCCGCGTTTGACGGAGGCTGTTCCGCTAATATACTCGGTCAAATTGATATTGTTACTTAATTTTAACAAAACAACTGTATGTATCACTTCCTAGCAATCACATTTTTCAATACCTACTGCGCCATCGGACATTGTATGGTATAGTTACTTTTACTTATGTACAACGTGGTACAACTCAATCAAGTTTAGCTTACATCTCACTAGTATGCGGCGGCGCGGCGCAACGGACTCGACCTGCAAATAAATAGTCTGTCCTTAATTTTCCAGAAAGGGGAGTACTAAAAATATTGCTCTACTTGTCGACTGTAAGTAATGTTTGATTTAAGATTACGTACACAAAATTGTAATCATACTCGTAGACATTTACCTACACCGAGATCGCAACTCAACTATAATGTTAATAATGAACTCATTTTACAACGCTGTAGGCTGTATTTATAACGAATTTGAGCAATCGTGTGCAAGTAAAAAAGACATCAACGAGCGGCCACCTCGGAATCTGTACTTCGTTTCGGCGTATTTGGTTCATTATTTAGATTTGTTTACTTATTTATAGTGAATCGTACAAAAAGTACCTATTGTATACAATAATGTGATACAACAATAATTGATTATAACACTATTGTGTACAATGCTTTTAAATCTCGTACCTAACTTAAGGTACTCGACTGAAAAACTTTTTTAATACGATTGTACCGTATAAAAAACTATTAAACTCTTTCACAGCTATTTGACGTATATGTAGAGTCGAACTGAGGAACGGACTAAAGATAGATTCTTTCCCATAAAAATATACAAGTCCTAATATGGGAAGTTTCATAGTAATCTGCTGGGTAACCGTTGATTGGTCAAGTATGCTTGGCGACCTAAGTCGTTCACGGCTATAACCTATTTAATTTTAGCTGTATTTTAAACACCTATAACGTAGATACGTAAAGTAAACTAAAAATAGGTACCTACTATTAGTCCTTGACCCATTACTGTTTACCTACTTAGCCAGCAAAGCAACTAAAATCAGTAGGATTACGACTAAGCTACTTGTTTGCTTCCGAGGCTACTAACAATGTATTCGTACTTGTAAAAGAGAATATGTGTCATAATATATAAGGGAAATTCAGTCCTTTTTAAATTACTAAGTATCAGTAAGCGGATAGATAAGGCTTATCGTGTAAATATTTTCTTTTAGTATCGTCGAGCTTTTATTTGATTTTGAATAAGGATTAATAGCGGAAAGCGTTGATGGTAAAATTATGCTCATTCGTTGGATCAGTAGGCGGAGCAGGCCTATGATCACGGAATAAGTTTTTTCTGTTCTGTGCCTATGATAGTCTGCGGCCTTACCGCGAACTTCGAAATCCGCAAATTTCGAGGATTTGTCTCGTTCTGCCACTCCAACCAAGGCGTCATTAATTTGTCAGCCTCCGTAGCCTAGTTGGTAGTGACCCTGCCTACGAAGCTTGAGGTTCCGGGTTCGAATCCCGGCGAGGGCGTTACCTATTTGTATATCTATATATTTTCAGAAAGGGAAAATCCTCGAAATTGACGTATTTCAATGTGCACGGTAGTAGGCCAAAAAGACGCGTCACGAATTCTGCTATCACTACTTAAAACTCTAGATCTGGAGAGTGATTTTTGAATCTGAGTATCTAACTTTTCGTCGCCTAAACGAGTGATTCCGCAGGCTGTAGTGTTCAAATCTTTATAATCCTTACTTGTACTCTAAATTTTTAGTATAGCGCCACCCCCTACTACGCCATCTCATAACTGCAATGCAAGTCATTAAACATCCCGGCGAAATTCGAAAATTGCTCTCCTGGTCTCTAATATTTTTATTTATCTGAATTAAGCATCCGACAATAGAGAATCAATTATTTAGAGCTCCTTATCTTATCCACATCTATAGTTAGACACTTAATTATATCCGATGGCGTTTGAACTAGGCTAAAATAATTACCAAGCTATCTTGATTACCTATCGAGCGGAAACGAATAAAGTTATAAAGGTAGCTAAAATCCTCTAGGTTTCTTTTGGTCAGCCTTCGTAACCTAGTTGGTAATGACCCTGCCTTTGGAACTGGAGGCTCCGGGTTCGAATCGTGGCGAGGGTATTATTTGTGTATTTATTTATCACTAAAATATGTGCCTTGATCGTGGCAGTATATGTATTTCCGTATCTAATTGTACCTAATCTATTATTATATATCGCCGCTAACGCCCCATCACAAGCTTTTAATTGAGCTTGCCTTAATTTGGGACTATTAGGTCGATCTATGTCCCAAGATATTGATTTACGTCCTAAGATATTTAAGTAGGTTTAATTTAACTTAAAAAAAAACTTAAAATTAAAAACGTGCGTTGAACAGGCTCATAAATAGATCTTTTCTATTTTTCTTTGTTCCAGAGACAGCTCCACAAGCACATCTTGTGTTTGACAGCAACTCGTCAGGTACGAGGGTACGGTCTTTTACGAATACGAATTTGTTAAAATAGCTGCCACGACTACAAGAAGACATTCTTGTGAAATTCGATTGCTAACGATTTCGATGCAATTTAGATAGGATAAAAATATCTGGGGTTGTAGGAAAAAACAATCGAGATCACTGAAAAAATTTACGTTATGTCGTTTAAGATAAAAATTGCCCTCACATAATCATTCATTGTAAATCTGAACGTAATTGTAAACTCACAATATTGCTGAAGGCAATGCTAATGGCATTGACAGATGTGACAATTTTCTAAAACAGGCTACTCGTTTGTAAGACCGGCAATTTAAAGATCATGCCACTTTCGATTGTGTTGATTAAAAAGAGACGTGTAACTGCGAGTCGTTGTCAAACATGAGATATGCTAGCCAAGGTGAATCTATCATTCTAATACATTTATTACTTTTCGCTTATCGCATACGCTTTGCGTATAGCATGCATGACATGTTGGCTAAGGCATAGCATCTATATCTACTGTGGCCAGTGTGCCCTACTGTGAACGCCGAAATCCGCAAATTTCGAGGACTTGTCTATAATGTCTATATCACTCTAATGAAACCTTCGTTAGATTGACAGGACAAATCCTCGAAAATCACGAATTTCGATTTTTACGGTAATAGTTAAGCCAGGGCCTTAAAATTGGCCCCGGCGCGAGATTTCAGAACAGAAGCTGAACAGCAATTGTTGTTGGACACTTTGGACGTAGGGCAGCGGGAGATCGCCCACTCGATGTATCTACTGACTCTGTGAAAGAAGTCTGTCGACCAAAACGACAGGCGTTTCAAACCGAAAGGCCGAAGCTCGAGTAGAATTGAGAGCGAATTGCCCCCTATTTCCTTCGACCTGTCCACAGTGCCCAACAGCAATTACCTTCTGTTCTGAAATCTTGTGTTAAAATTGTATATAGGTATATAGATAGTCTACTGTAGTAAAATAAGGTCTGGCAAGGTGATTCAAAACCATTTACTATATTCTCCGACATTTTTAAGTTTAATTTGTAATTATCAGTAATTATTGATGTGGAGATATCAATGAAATACATCGATTTAATACGCCAATTTACATTTAAGGTATGAATAATTGAATATTTTCACTTTCGCCTTATTCCCATCAGGGTACGTACCTTTTTGATTATTTAAGTCATTCTACTCTTTGGTTTTATTTAAAGAGATTTTACCTCATTTTACTGACCTTTGTCCGAATCCAAAAGTGACAAATTACTTTAATCCGATGTCACACTACCGTCATAACCTTTTGAGTACCTATCCGTTTTTAGCACAAAGTTTAAGTAAAATGTGAGAAATTTTATAGTGAAAATGTGTGTATTCGTTTTTTCCCTTCCTTCTATATGTGCAATTCCTATCTGTTTTATTCCGTGCCTAATTTTCTCTCTATGTTTTCTACACATAAGAGGCGAAAAAAGAAAGATGCAGAAGTCACAGGGATATCCACTTCGGAAACAATATCCATCTATGAATACGGGAATATCCTTAAAGAAATATCCTTCGCCTTCTATCAGCAAAGGTAAAGAGGTAATCGGATGATAAAATATTAACTTTCACAAGAGAATATGGTACAGTTCAAAGTGGCTGTCTGAATCTAGATCAATTAACTATTTTTTTATTCTACATAGCTACACAAAGCACAGTACACCTAAATAAGTGTAATTTTCCGTCTTACAATAAAATAGTACATGTGGAGGATAGTACATCCAGACTCCACTAGTAGCCTAGTAGATGTTCAGAAAGTGAAGACACGTGAAATACAAGGACGTGCCTTGCTGTCAGACGCATAAAAGTAAGACGCCTAAGCATAAAAGTGATAGCGAGCTAGTTCTGAAAATGATAACCAATTGTTTATAATAGGAACCTACTTTATTATTAGACTTGAGAAGTTAAGTAGTATAAAGGTTAACAGAAAGTTGGAGTGATTAGGTAGATTCTAGTTCAAAGAATAAATAATAATTAACGAAAAACGCTTTCAGTGAACCAGGATCGCCCAAAATCCGAAAAAAACTTAAGTGGAGAAACAGCTTGCGATATACAGAAGTTGGTCAATTAAAGTTTACCAAATCAGAAATATTGTGGACTGAAAGGTACTCAAAGTTAAACGAAGAAAGAAAAGTTACCTTACTCATAAGGTGTATTTTAAATTGGTACCTAATTAATAATTATGTTATAGGTACCTACGTATCGTTTTTTGTCGTACGTTACTGTTTCATTTGTATAAAACAATCATATTATGGATTGTAAATTGAATGGGTAGGTAACTCGTCAGATGTAAACTTAAAAAATATACGTTCCCTTACCCGGAGTTTGTATTATAATTTTCCATTTTATTTGTATTTTTGCAACTAGTAGGTACGTGCTAGATAAAGTTGAAGAAGATTTTTCATTTCATTTAAGAATGATGCTAGAGAGATGCTAGAACGATGCTAGAAGATGCTAGAATAATGACGCGTAGTTGCCCTATCCTATAGAGGCAGTCGCTTGGATCGAGAGTAATATTCACTTTCAATCCAATCTCAAAGTTTTGTGGAACTTGAGTTGGAGAGGGCATAGAGGGAAAAATATTTTTGAACTGTGACTCGTTCCTGAGAGTGTAGTCCTATCTTAAATATCTTAATATAAAAAACCGGCAAAGTGCGAGTCCGACTCGCGCGCGAAGGGTTCCCTACCATTATCAAATTGTCATTTAAAAACTACAGTTAAATCAACCCACCTCAAAAACTATAAGAGATAATTTAATCAAACCAAATATCGTTGATAGAGTTTGTTAATATGCATAAATAATTATTTTTTAATGTCATACCGCGTAGTTTCAAAAATAGAGAGGGTGTCACTTTTTTCAGACTTTGAGTGCTGATATCTCGAAAACGGCTCGCTTAAATAAAAATGTGAAACATAAGCCTTGATATAATTTTCCAAGACCTTTCTATTGATACACGCTTATATACATCGAAAAAAAATTCTATCCATTTATCATAATTTCATATTTCAGTAGCGGTTCATGCAGCACATATCCTTACTAAATTTCATTAGGTACTGTACGTAGAATTTATAGTTTCCGAGTAAATCGGCTGTGACAGACGGACAGACGAACATGGCGAATCTATAAGGGTTCCGTCTTTGCCATTTTGGCTACGGAACCCTAATAAGTAAAGAAATATCTGCCTTAAACTTCCCGCATGACCCTGTCTCCGAGCTCAGTGTCTATACTGTGCGTCAGTAAAAAACTAAACAAACCTAAAAACTTGTATTATTTCATAAGCGCGCACTTTCAGACTGCAATGTTATTTTTGTTCGATCTCCATCAACTTAAAATCTTAAATCTTAAGTACTTACAATCCTACAATACATTTTTAGGAAAAAATATTTTTTATCGGTATATATTTTCAAAATTGTACAATTTATACAACCTACATAAATTAAATCTATGTGACCTAACCTATCTAAGATTGGCGCTTGTGGCATTGTACCGAGAATGCCGATGCCGGCGGCATTTCCTCACTGCATCGCAAGACTCATGCGTTGTGCGAGGAAGTCTCCACCAGCTCTTCAGTCTTTAGTTACATCAACCAGAAGTTTCGCGATTTTAGCAAACAATTTCCCCATGAACCTAATTTTTTTACGCCAAACGGTACAAAATCGTAGGTAACCTACTCTTTGCGCCGAGGCAAGGCCGAGGCCCTTATAAAATGTATTAATATTATTGATATTTATTTGTACAGGGTGTTTTTTTTTCGACCGTTCAAACTCTACGTAGTGAATGTGTAGGTCATACTGACCAACTTTTACTATGGGGACAAAGTCGAAATCGCGAAAAAAAAATCAGCTGTTTCATACATTTCGGCCGGCGTAATTAGGGTTTGCAATTCGAATATTCGAGTATTCGAATATTCGAATTATTCGCATCAAATACTATTCGAATATGACAGCAGTTATTATTCGAATAAAACGAATATTTCGAATAGTGAACATTTGTTCGAAAATAATTAAATTTTACGGAGAATTATAATAAAATCCCAAGATTAACATTGACATCTATGTAAAAATAGATTTCTATGATTTATGAAGTTTAATTCAATGAAATACATTTAAATATTAGCTACCTAGTGCACTTAAAAAGTGATACGCTTAGCTTTCCAAAAATATTCAAATGCATTTTCTCCAAGAAAAGATCTCCTAAAAAGTTTACAAACACCAGGTACAGATATTTTAGGCTATGTGGTGTGGAGTGCCATATGTTATAAATATTAATGAAGCCATAATCTACGTCATGTAAAATGGGAGCAATTGGCGATTATAAAAATTCTATGATGTAACTACGAGTATATGTATTATTTGATTTATCGTATCTTGCCAAAGTCAATATTTCCAAACTAAATCAAAACCATACTTAGGTATTGTAAATTAGTATTATAGTTATTTATGTGGCTGGCGCATAATAAGAGGCATTAAACATGAGTGTGGTTTTATGAAACGAGCCGTAGGCGAGTTTCATAATAAGATCACACGAGTGTTTAATGCCTAATTATGTACAGTCACATACATAACTTTATCTACATGCATATAATAAGTTTTCTACAATATGTTTATTTTTGTGGCAGCAAATTATTGGTCACGGTTGTAGCGGCGTCCCGGATTTCTGGTGGTGTTTCACACATTTCAACATCACTGTCTTCGTCGTCATAAATAATTTTTCAGTGTAAATATTTCACAACGAACTCGATAATATTTAACTTTCAAGTCAACAGTCCAAAAAAGTTGTATGTTTGAAACCACAGAGCACGGACCTCTTTAGTGTGTAACCTATAGGCAACCCTCCAACCTCCTTGTTTGAAACAATTCAAACAAAACAAATGACTGAACTGACATTAGTTTTTTTTTATTCATAAACCAGGTAAGGTCTTGAGTCGATATCGATTCTCAAATCGATTCTCAAATCGATTCTCAGTATTCGACATTTAGAAGAATGTATGGAATATGAATTTTAATGTGAATGAAATTACAAATCGATTAATTCGATAATCGAAGTTAAAGTGTGTTTTTTCTTTTTAACAGAATGTTCGAAATTTAATTGTGATTAAGATATCGGTTGCCGATATCGTAAAGTAAAAATTATGATACACCCACAGATACAGATTTCTTAAAGTAGGCTATTTGCTTACCGCCGCTAAACATATTGTAGACAACTTATGATATGGATGTAGATAAAGAATATTAAGATAGCGACCCCGGTTACTTGCTTCGTAATACTAATTTACAATGAACTGCACTTAATACCCTAAGTGTAGCGGAGTGTCTTAAATCTACTGTACACTCCGCAATCTCTTCTTTAGTGGCTCCAAGAAGCTGTAGTCACAGCGGCCACACCCCGGGAAACCACGTCAGTGGGCTAAACCTTAAGAAGGGGACTACGTCCGCGCACATATGCGGAGTAGTTAACGGATGATTCCCGTTTACATAAAGTCTACGTCGATAAGCCTATGTCATATTAATATCGACGCAGCAAGGTAATGCTGAAAACCTTAAGGGCGCTTGTCAGAATCCAGTTAGTGACTTGCGGCCTCTCAGCTGCACCCCGCCCTCTGCCGATCGTACCGGTTCACCGGTCCATCGGGCAACAGAGGTAGGGGCGAGTGAAGTGGACTTGCACCCGCGCAACCGCTTGTCCACTATAAACAAGTTCACGCGCAGATGACCCTAGAAATTCAACCTGGACTCGAGCAAAAAAGTCCTGCGGCGATGGGGTGTTGGCGGTGGGGTTAAGGTATCGATGTACCGAGGCTCTAGTTGACACCCTGCACGTAGGCGGCCAGGAGAGAGTGGTCGCTCCCGGAGTCGACCGAGGCGGGACTCTGAGTTCGGCAGCACGACTGGCGACAAAGCAGCCCTATTTAGGATCGCTCTGCTTTCCTCTGCACAGAGGAGGGGCCTAGAAAAGGTGGCCTAAAAATAGTCTGCCTCTCCATAACCCAGGCGTCTAACCGCGGGCGTCGGGGCATCGAATATGCGGTCGAAAGATTCAATTAAAAACGATAATGGCTAAACGACAACTTTGCATAGCTGCGTGGAATGTGCGAACTTTACTGGATAATGACCGTAACCTGTGTCCAGAAAGAAAAACTGCTCTGATAGCAAGAGAGCTGGCAAGATATAGGGTCGACATTGCTGCAATCAGTGAAACTCATCTGAGCGATTGTGGAGAATTGTGTGAGCGCCTTGGCGGTTACACATATTATTGGAGCGGACGTCCTGCCGGTGAGAGAGCGGGTAATGGCGTGGGCTTTGCTATACGCAATGGCTTGGTGAGAGACCTGAGTGACCTACCGAAGGGTATTAACGACCGCCTCATGACTCTGCGCCTGCAAATAACAGATAACAAGTACGCCCATCTGATAAGTGCCTATGCTCCTACTCTTCCTTCATCGGAGGAAGATAAAGAGATATTTTACGAACAGCTCTGTCGCATTCTCAAAGGTATTCCAAAGCATGACAAGATCTTTTTGTTGGGAGATTTCAACGCTCGTGTAGGCACCGACTATGATCACTGGAATGGTGTTCTCGGCAAACATGGCATCGGGAAGTGTAACGACAATGGATCACGCCTTTTGTCGCTTTGTGCTGAATTCCATCTTGCCATCACTAACACCTTCTACCGCCTTGCTGATAAATATAAAACCTCGTGGATGCACCCAAGATCAAAGCATTGGCATCTTCTAGACTACGTCATCGTTCGCCGTAAGGACCTACGTGACGTTCTCATAACGAGAGCGATGCGTGGGGCGCTGGGCTGGACAGACCATCGTCTCATCAGATCAAAGATCCAATTACTGCTTAAAGCTCCACGGCGTGCTCCTCACAAATGCCCGTCAAAACTGTCCTTTTCCAGGCTCATTACAGCACCGGAGTTAGGTTCTGCTTTTGATTCAGCCTTTATTCAGAGTGCTCCGCAGACCGAGTTTCTAACAACAAATGAAGAATGGCGATCGCTTGCGAGTGCTCTTCATGCCTGTGCCCTTGAAACTATCGGAAAACCAGAGAAGAAACACCAAGACTGGTTTGATGCCTCAGACGATAGCATCAGAATGCTTGTTGAAAGGCACAGACGTGAACTAAACTTAAAATCTGCGGGCACTCCTTTTTGTAAAGAGGCTCAACACAACCTGAGATCTAAGGTTCGCGAACTGAAGGAGAAGTGGTGGAAAGAGAAGGCTGCCGAGTTGCAGCACTGTGCCGACACTCATCAGACTGGGAAGTTCTTTGAAGGAGTACAAGCCATTTTTGGACCCCGTGTTCGCAAAACCGCTCCAATATACTCAAAAGATGGGCAGCACCGAGTTACAGATAAAGATGATGTATTAAAGCGTTGGGCTGAACACTTTAACTATGTTTTAAACCCCGATGCGCTCAGTGCTAACCTGTCTTACATCAACACGCTTGAAGATGTACCAGTCTGTCATGAGCTAGATGAGCCACCAACTTTCGAGGAGTTTGTGAGCGCTGTAAAACGTCTCAAAAATTCAAAGGCACCCGGTTTAGACCAACTTCCTGCTGAAGCCTATAAATATAGTGGAAAAAATATCCTAACCACCTTGTACCATCTTATTCTTAGAGTGTGGAACACTGAACAAGTGCCACAGGGCTGGAGGGATGCGGTAATTTGTAAGCTGTACAAAGGGAAAGGAGATGTCTCCGATTGCAGTTCTTACCGCGGCATATCGCTTCTCTCATGTGCTGGTAAAATCCTGGCTCACATTATTAACGTCCGCCTGAGTAAACTAGCAGAACAACACCTCCCGGAAAGTCAGTGTGGATTTCGCCCTGGCCGCGGTACCATTGACGCTATCTCTGTAGTACGACAGCTACAAGAAAAAAGCCTAGAGCACCAACGGCCTCTCTACATGTGCTTTGTGGACCTGGAAAAGGCGTTTGATAGAGTCCCACGCGAAGCCCTTTGGCTTGTTCTTCAGAAGTCTGGATATCCAAAAAAGTTTGTAAACCTGATCCGCCAATTCCATTTTGGTATGAAAGCACAGGTTCAACATGAAAGCAAACTTTCTGAGGAGATCCAGATTACAAGCGGAGTGAAGCAGGGATGTGTCATGGCACCCACACTCTTTGCAATTTATTTTTCAGTTGTGATGAGAGACGCTTTAAAGTCTTGCAGCAATCAAATCCAACTTAATGTGAGAACTGACAGGGGTGTTTTTGACTTATCAAGGTTCAGGGCAAAATCTAAAGTGCAGAAAATGTCTATCTTGGAAATACTTTACGCTGACGACGTCTGCCTTATGTCAGATGATATGGCGCACCTCCAAAGCTACATTGACGCACTAAATAACTCATGTCAGCAATTCGGCCTGGTAATAAGTGCTACCAAAACGCAACTTCTCAAACAACCACCACGAGGAGTAGAATGTGACTCAACACCACTGTATCTAGGAGGGAAACCACTTGATGAAGTCGGTTACTTTAAGTACCTTGGGAGCACAATCCGGCATGATAATACCCTAGCTTCGGAGTTACCATCGCGCATTGCAAACGCAGCTGCTAATTTTGGCCGACTCAGTGATCGTGTCTGGAGATCTCACGATCTTAAGCTTGAGACCAAGATAAGCGTCTACAAGGCCCTAATCATCCCCATCCTACTCTATGGCGCAGAAACATGGTGCCTTTATAAGGCAGACGTCAAGAAACTAGACACCTACCACCTAAGATGTCTAAGATCTATACTCAGGATTAAGTGGCAAGACCGCATCCCTAATTCTGAGGTTTTGCGTCGCTCCGGGATGTACGGCATGGAGGCGCTTCTTATGCAGAGACAGCTCAGATGGTGTGGGCATGTCCTTCGAATGGACGATCGTCGCTTACCTAAAGCTGTGTTTTACTCGGAGCTAGCAGAAGGTAAGCGGAAGCACGGCGGTCAGCATCTTCGAATTAAGGACGTACTCAAACGACACCTTAATGCCTGCACAATCGATCCTGTGTGTTGGGAAGGACTCGCTGCGAAACGGTCATCTTGGAGGTCTACCATCTTTGACTCCATCAAGGCATTTGAAGAAAACCGCTTGCTAACCTTGGATGAGAAACGTCAGGCTAAAAAACTCAAACCCAAACCCTCCTACGCGTATACATATAACGCAGCCGGTCAGCTCTATTGCCATGAGTGCGAAAGAGTTTTTAAGACTAAGTTTGGCTTGGCCAGCCACATCAGGGCTCATGAAAGGAGAAATCCTTAATTTCTATGGTCGACGTCATCGAAATCGATGAGGAGGACTATATAATAGCTCTGTCATATTATGTTTCAGGCTTAATACAGAAATAATGATGAGATATCAATAAAACGGGAGTTTTTGTTCCTTGAATAAAGTTTTACTTAGTCCCGGAGCCAATTAAGCAGTTTTTTTTTAAATAAAATATGTGATTAATTAAGTATTTAATATTGATTATTATTACACTATGTGTAGTATTGGCTATAACAATCATATTCAATCTAAGTTTTAATTTCAGTTTTATTTTAGACTCAAATCTTGCTTGGTTAATGATTACATTTTCATGCAACATTTTAGAATCGATCGATCCTACTTTGGTTTACACTTTTATACAATTACATGTCAGATCAAGAAATAGAAATGTATAATAAGGTTAAAGATATATCAAGGGATTAAAATATGAGATAGATACAATTTTAAACTCCTTACGCTGAATCTAGACCAGTTGCTATGGGCCATACTTACCTGTTAGGTACCATAAAAGTCTGTTTTTGGTAATTAACATGTCATTTTACGTCATATATAATTACACGCCATGGAAACGTAAATTAATTATTTTTTCAATAATATTCGTTTTATTCGAAAACTTCGAATATTCGAATACTGGAAATCGAAGTATTCGTATTATTCGAATACTAAATTTGGACGAATATTGCAAACCCTAATCATCATCATCATCATCAGCCTATGATAGTCCACTGCTGGACGTAGGCCTCTTCTATTAACTATGCGTATAGACGCATTAGGAGGTAAATGCCCATAATCGCCACGCTGGGCAAGCGGATTGGCGATCGCAGTAATGTGTGCACTATGATGACGCTGCTGCCCATCATCAATCTTTTATTAAATAATATTCAGTGACACTTCAATCCCTTAGTCGACTCTTACGACACCCGCAGGAGGAGTTGGGGTGGTGACAGATGTATTCTTACTGCCGTCACCACACGGCCGAAGTTTACACTGTAGTCGCGTAATCGTTCTGTCACTTGACCGGCATGTTACACTATTCATATCATAACGGTAGCAAAATGTCAAATCGTGACACTCGTGACTTCAATCTGAGTGCTATTATTAGATTCTGATTCGATTTAGATTTGCTAGAACCACGCTAGAACGCATTTGTGTTACAAAAACGGCTTTGATGGCTTTTCTGTATTGCAAAGCTAATATTGCGTGAATAAGCTGTCAAACATTATGTAGCCTAGTCTAGTTTAAAGAATAAGACGTCTAGTTTTTTAAGGCATTTAAAATTTACAGAAAAAGACAAATAAAATCCTGATCCCGGGATCCAGAAAACATCACCAAATATCACCATGGGTTCTAAAATAGGCCAAAATAGAAGCCCTAATTTCAAATAAATTTTGAGAAAGGGTTTAGCAGCCTTACCGAACAAGAGGTGCCTTTCCCCACGGATGAGGTCAATATTTTAGGTGGTGTACTAGCAGGCCCTAAGAATACTCCGTGCTTAATATCAGCTCTAGATCTTCTTTTGTTTCAGAGTTATTCAAGATAATGTAAAATATACAGGGTGCCGTTGAAAGTGGCATATTTCGTAAACTGTTCAAGTTAGATCAACCAAACAAAATTGTGTTTGATAACAATAAAATAAACTACAAAATGCATATTTTTAACCTGCATCTTGTCCTTATTTTTCATAATAAAAAAAGGTTTCTTGTTTTTTTTTCCATATTTTTTTTTATTTTACGCGGAGGTACACCTACAAAAAAAATATGCATACATAGCCACTAATGTCCACTGTATACATAAATAAAAATATTTCCGTAAATCATCGTGCGTCATGCCAAAAAAAATTTTTTTTCAGAAGTAGTCGTTACTGGCATACAAATAAAGTACCAGTGCAGTGTGAACATAAGTTAGTGTGTAGGTATACAATCTCTCGACACTTACCGCACAAAATATCATTGACGTAAATTGACTTATTAGTACATTTGCTTTATAAAAGAGAGATAAACATTTGACACATAGTATTGTTTTCGATATTTGATTTGTTGCATTTTCTGTTGGAAAATGGAAAAAATTAAGTGTAAGTCTTGTGAAAACACGTTAAAAAATATATGTGGAAAGAAAAAATGCATACAAACTGGACAAGAGGCTGATTTATATAGCACTTTATTTGTATGCCAGTAACGACTACTTCTGAAAAAAATTTTTTTTTGGCATGACGCACTATGATTTACAGAAATATTTTTATTTATGTATATAGTGGACATTAGTGGCTATGTATGCATATTTTTTTTGTAGGTGTACCTCCGCGTGAAATAAAAAAAAATATGGAAAAAAAAACAAGAAACCTTTTTTTATTATGAAAAATAAGGACAAGATGCAGGTTAAAAATATGCATTTTGTAGTTTATTTTATTGTTATCAAACACAATTTTGTTTGGTTGATCTAACTTGAACAGTTTACGAAATATGCCACTTTCAACGACACCCTGTTTATTTTACATTATCTTGAATAACTCTGAAACAAAAGAAGATCTAGAGCTGATATTAAGCACGGAGTATTCTTAGGGCCTGCTAGTACACCACCTAAAATATTGACCTCATCCGTGGGGAAAGGCAACTCTTGTTCGGTAAGGCTGCTAAACCCTTTGAAATATCAATTCATTACTCACAAGACTAGCGCTATATTACCGAATGGTCAGGTGACACTTCAATGCCTCAGTCGACTCTTACGACACCCACAAGAAGAGCAGGATGCTTAGACAAGTTGCCAATCGCTAACGCTTAATCGCCAATCGTAAACAAAAGTCAGCTAACTGTCTTTGTCGCACTAATGTCAAAGAGTGACACAGATGACAGAGGGAAAACTACGATACGCTTCTACGCGTTAGCGATTGACAACTTGGCTAAGCATCCAGGGGTACCCACTGTATTCTTTCTTACCGTCACCACACGACCACACAATACAACCCAATCACATAAAAAACCGGCCAAGAGCATGTCGGGCCATGCTCACTTGCTCTGTAAAAGGTTCCTTAGTAATTCGAAAACGAAAGTATTCTATAAGCCTCTCATGATTTTATTTCATATTTTTGGACCCATGTCACCCATGGATCAAAAGTTAGAGGGAGGGGGGCACATTTTTTTTATTTTGGAGCGGTTATCTCCGAAATTAATGACTTTAGAATGAACACTTTCTTTTGAGACTCTTATTCTTTTTAAGAAATCTATTAATAATATAATAAATTATTATATTAATAATAACCCACACTATGGGATTACAGCAAAATAAAAAAAATCATGCCCACTTCACGAGTAGGGGAGGTACCCAAAAAAAATAGTTTCTAGGTTTTATTCTATTACTTTGTCGGCGTGATTAATAGTATACCTGTACCAAATTGCAGATTTCTAGTACTAACGGCCACTGAGCTGCTAAAAAGAGTAGAAATTAAAAAGTAGCAACATCGTAGTGTCCCTTTCAAATCAATATGCGTGAGAAAACGGGACGAGACTACAATGTTGCCACTTTTTAATTTCTACTCCTTTTTGCCAGGCTGTATGCAGCGTACATACAGACGGACATGGCGAAACTATAAAGTTTACTACTGAACCCTTAAAACCGTACAACTCTAATGATGAAACTACACATTTCACAATCGTTTAAAGATCCATAACCGAACTCGAGCAAGTATCGTCATAAACGACTGCGCCCGCGTCGCGTGACCCACACACGGATATCCCTGTTGCACAAGCGGTTTTCACCGATGGAAAAAACGAGACGTAAATAACGTCTTGGTTAACAGTTATTTATTCGTGAACAAATATAGTAATCCTTATATTTCATAATTTTAATTAATTACTTAGTATCGAATGAAGTTTTTACCACAACATTTGTGTAAATAAAACATGCAACAAGCAAATAATGACGTACAATGTTAAGTACTAGGTACAATTTTAATCTTAATTTCTATTATTTCTGCTATTTCAATTACTAGATAAAATATATTCCCTAGTTCCCTACTTAAATAATCACAATCTTTTTCTTAATTCATGACTACATGACAAAAAAGGACTAGTTGAGGGTTCAAAAACTAGCCTAATCAAAGTAACTACTCAGTTTCTCAAAATTAAATGTTTATCGAAGATTTGATGTAGGAATACAACCTTCAGTAGGTTTATTTTTTACTCTTGCAACATTTCTACTATTTAAATCTGAATCTAATCATTGAGTGCGTCTCAAATTAAATTAAAATTTTGAATGATGAGAGTCCAGATTCAAATCATGTCAATGGTCGTTTTAAAGACATTTTCCATGATCCTTATTATTTACACCCTAAGGTTCAAATCTAATTCACAATCTGAGGTGTAGACAGCCTATTAAGGTGGTGTATAGTCTTATAGCTTTAAGTATAAGGTTGAAAATAGCTTGTAAAGGTATAAAGTGTAGACAGGAAGTGAGTTATTGTGGTGAACACGTCGAGACGCCGCTTCCGTCGTCTTGTCATTCCGATTGAAATACGAGCGAGTCGAGGGCTTCTAGTGATCCAGTATAGGCAGAGACAAGAGGGCTTCAAATATGGCGTGATGACTCTTGTAAATTACTCCAAGTGGGTTTACTTACACCAAACGAGCGAATCCTCATCCCCACTCTATGAAATTCGTCAAAATGCGTTGATTTCATAGAGTGGGGGATAAATGAGCATTAAATTTGGTCGTTTGGTTTAGCATAGGTCATTTACTTCGTCATGATGACTTCATTAAAGTTTTAATCGAAGGAAAGATAGAAGGAAAAAGGAAAAGAGGAAGACCACGGAGAGCCTACATGGAGCAATTGAAGGAAACTATAGAAGTTGAAACGTATAGAGAGCTGAAGGAAAAGGCAGATAATAGAATAGAATGGAAATTACTCCACCGACAAGAGCCAAGCTCTTAAATAAATGATGATGATGGTTTAGCAGGTGGGTACCTGAAGTTGGTTGCCCAAAGAAAATTTTAATTTGCGCCCTTTTTACGGACAGAGATGGTTGAGCAGATTTTTGTCCTGGATGGTTGGGCAGAGACGGCAGAGTATAATGTCCTAAAGACGTAATACACAAAATCTGGCAACACTAGTTGGGAATTACGAGGTAAGTTTTAAAAATTCTTTCTCTCCATGTTTATGGGGAATCGCCAGTGATAGCAACATCATGTGTCTGCAAAGAGCTCAGAATGCCATCCTTCGTGTAATTGCCAATGCACCCTGGTTTACACGAAACGATGAAGTGCATGAATATCTCAATGTTCCAACAATAAAGGACGAGATAGGACGCTACACAAAAAGTTATGTTGGACGCTTGGCAAGGCATCCTAACCCTCTAGCCACAAAATTACTAGACAGGACACAAAAACACATTGTACAAAATTTATAGTAGTGGTTCATGTGAGACGATGGTCTTCAAAACCCGAACGCCACTTTCCCTCAACAAAGCTGATTATAGTCGTCAACGACTGATGGCAGTTCTCACATGAAAAAAAAAATGTTTATGAATGCCACAAGTCACAAACTATAGTTGTTGTGGATCTCAAATAAGTTATACTGGTTAGTTCAAAACTCGGATCATCTGTGGTCAGTTAGTTAGCCAATAGGACCGGCGTGTCAACGCCTAGGTTTAGGGTGCTGGGTCCAACTGGAACACCGTTTAGCCTAGTTAAGAAATCTCTTAAAGTTTGGCCTTAGTATGGCCAAGAGAACATAACGTGGATTTTAGAATTATAACTAACGTGAGACTCAAACATA